>CM060889.1:15530000-15602500 GCA_030762935.1 Hymenopus coronatus | reverse complement strand
TAATTGGATTAAGGATGATAGGATGGATGTCGCTGTCAACTTCGTATACAAAAATATAGAGGTAATAGATTGGAGGTTAGAAAATGGTTATGTCTGTATTTACTTCATACAATTTAAGATTTATGGGTGTTATAGTTCACAAAACATACCGCTGGACGAATTAAAGAAAGAAGTAGATTCTATAATGCAAGACGTTAGTACGCAAGGAGGAGAAAGCATTGTGATGGGAGACTTAAATATTAAATCACCTCAGTGGGGCGCACAAACCACTGACCAGAGTGGTGAATATTGTGTCGAGTGGATGGCGGAAATGGATTTAGTAGTACAAAACATAGGAAACAAACCGATTTTTGTGAGAGGAGCCTGTGAATCATTTATAGATATTAGGTGTTCAACTCAGATAATATCACATAAAATCCTGAATTGGGAAGTGCTCGAAGAGGAATCACTTAGCGACCACAAGTTTATCTATTTTTAAATCAAAGAACCAACAAAGCGAAAGGTTCGGCAAAATGAGAAGACCAAAGTAGAGTATGATTGGGATACTTATAAAGTTATCATGAAGTGGAAGGAAGAGAATAGAGAAGACGTTACACAAGAAGTCTCCCGGGAGGAGGTGGTAAACGCAATACAAGAAGCTACTTTAGCTAGCCACCAAATACGTACCAGCAAGAGAGACAGCTCCCGAGTACCATACTTGTGGACCAATGACATTGAATGTCAAAGGAGGAGATGCAATCAAAGCAGGCGCAAAGTAACAAGAGCAAATAAGAGACGAATACAAGAGCAGGACCTAGAAGCGTTAAGAGTGATCTATAAAGAGAAGAAAAGAACATTGACAAACCTCATAAAGGAGTCCAAGAGAAAAAACTGGCAAGAACTATGTGAAGCACTTGATCAGGATATTTGCGGATCAGGATATAAAATAGTAACAGGGCGTTTGACTAATAGAGCTCCCATAAAATTAACAGAGGAGAAGGAAATAAGTGTAGTAAAGGCGTTATTCCCTAGCAATGAAGATAAGATAGAAGCCAAAATAAGATGTAGTGTAGAGAAAGAATTCACCATGGATGAACTACATGAAGGAGGGCGCAACATAAAATCCGGCAAAGCGCCGGGATTGGACGGTATTCCACCCGAAGCAGTGAGGTTTGCCATTGAGGCAACCCCTAAATGGATTCTAGCAGCCTTAAATAGGTTACTGAAACAACAGGGAGTTTCCAGGAGAATGGAAGGTAGCTAAACTCATATTGTTACCTCAAGATCCATCAGCATATCGACCAATATGTTTACTCAATACCATGAGTAAACTATATGAGAGTCTAATAACGACAAGAATCGACAAAGAAATTGAGGAAGGGGAAGGACTATCCTGCAACCAGTATGGCTTCAGAAAACGCAAAACTACAATCCAGGCCATTAAAGCTGTTCAAAAAATTAAAAATGATAGTAAAGAAAAGTGAGTAACCGCAGTCACACTGGATGTGAAAAATGCTATCAACAGTGCAACATGGAATATTATCATTCAAGAGCTCCAAAGAAAAAAGATTTCAGCATATTTAGTAAATATAATACGAGAGTACTTCAACTCAAGATACATAACGCTAAGTAATAAGAAACAAGTACAGGTTACTGCAGGAGTACCCCAAGGCTCGGTCCTGGGACCTACATTGTGGAATATTTTATACGATGACGTATTGCGGCTAAAACTACCGACAGGTGCTTATACGTTGGAATTTGCAGATGATTTAGTGTTAGTCACTACAGCTGCCGACGCAGAAGAATTAATGTTTAAGGCAGATGAATCCCTCATACGCACAGACAGGTGGATGAAGACCAACAAATTAATTCTTGCGCCACAGAAAACGGAAGCTGTGATCCTAATAGGGCCAAGAAAACGGCCAGATATGAGCTTCAGGATAGGCAATCCTGATGTTAAACCAAAAAAGTCAGTGAGATATCTAGGTGTCCTATTGGGTGATGGTGGAAATTTTGGTGAGCACGTTAGAACAATCATCAAGAAGGCCGAAGAGAGAACAGAGGCACTGAATAGTCTAATGCCGAATATTGGGGGCCCAAGAACTGTAAAAAGGCAAATTTTATGTAGCGCAATCTATTGTATGCTTTTATATGCCGCCTCAATATGGCACACTGCTTTAAGAAAAGAAGTGTACCGAAACCACCTGGCCAGAGTAGAGCGGAAATTATTATTAAGGGTGGTAAATGGGTATCGAACCATATCGACCAAAGCCCTACAGGTCATCTCAGGAGCAGTACCCATAGATCTGTTAGTAAAAGAGAGAAATATCTGAGAAGAAAACATTGGCTCCACTAATGCAGACAAAAGAAATATAAGACAACAAATCATAGAAGACTGGCAAGAGCGGTGGCATGAGACCATAGAAGTGGCACAATGGACGAAGAAAATTATCCAAGACATTAATATGTGGCTGTTATGCAAGCACAGATCATTAGATTCTTTCATAACGCAGGTACTATCTGGACATGGAAGATTTAGATACTACGCAAAAAAAAAAAAAGAAAAAAAGAAAATGGGAAAAACGAATAGCGAGAAATGCAAATACTGCCCAGAAACTGATACCGCGGAGCACACGCTACTCCACTGCCCAAGTTAGGAGACCTATAGGAATATAACTTACACAAAACTATAATTTAGAACAGACCATTACTGGGAGTACAAAAGCATTGAATATAGTAAAAGAACTATGTAAATAAATTATGGAGACAAAGGAAAAAGAGGCAAGACAGTAACTGACCATACACATAGACAACTGCCATTTTGATACTACTACAACTACTACTAAAACTACTACTACAACTACTACAATTACTACAACTACAACTACTACTGCAATTACTACTACAACTACTACTATTACTTCTACTACAAATACTACTAATACTACAATTACAACTACTACTACAATTACTACTACAACTACTACTATTACCACAACTACAACTACTACTACAATTACTACTACAACTACTACTATTACTACAACTACTACTACAGCTACTACTACAACTACTACTACAATTACTACAACTACTACTATTACTACTACTACTATTACTACTACTACTATTACTACTACAACTACAATTACTACTACAATTACTACTACAACTAACACTATTACTACTACTACTACAACTACTACTATTACTACTACTACAACTACTACTACTACAATTAATACTACAACTACTACTACAACTACTACTACTATTATTACTACTACAACTACTACTACAATAACTACTATTACTACTACTACAACTACTACAATTACTACTACTACAACTACTACTACAACTACTACTACAATTACTACTACTACTACTACTACTACTACAACTACTACAATTACTACTACAACTACTACTATTACTACTACTACAACTACTACTACAACAACTACTACAATTACTACTACAACTACTACTATTACTACTACTACAACTACTACTACAATTACTACTACTACTACTACTACTACTACTACTACTTCTACTACTACCTAGTGCTGTTAATTCTTTTACTACTGCTGCCACTACTACCACTACTACTACAACCACTCTTACTAGTACTACAATTACTACTGCCATAATTACTACTACTACAACTACTACAATTATTACTACTACTACAATTACTACTACAAATACTACAACCACTATTACTACTACAACTACTACTACCACAATTATTACTACTACAATTACTACTACTACAATTACTACTACTACAACTACTACTACCACACTTACTGCTACCACAATTACTACTACTACAACTACTATAACCACTATTACTACTACAACTACTACAACCACTATTACTACTTCAATTACTTTTACTACAATTACTACTACTACAATTACTACTACCACAATTACAACTACAATTGCTACTACTACAATTACTACTACCAAAATTACTACTACAACTACTACAACCACTATTACTACTACAATTACTACCACCACTATTACTACTACTACAACTACTACTACCACACTTACTGCTACCACAATTACTACTACTACAACTACTATAACCACTATTACTACTACAACTACTACAACCACTATTACTACTACAATTACTTTTACTACAATTACTACTACTACTACAATTACTACTACCACAATTACAACTACAATTGCTACTACTACAATTACTACTACCAAAATTACTACTACAACTACTACAACCACTATTACTACTACAATTACTACTACTACTACATTTACTACTACCACTACTACAACCACTATTACTACTACAACTACTACAACCACTATTACTACTACAACTACTACAACCACTATTACTACTACAACTACTACAACCACTATTACTACTACAACTACTACTACCACAATTACTACTGCCACAATTACTACCACAATTACTACTACTACAATTACTACTACTACAACTACTACTACAATTATTACTACTACTACAATTACTACTACAACTACTACAATTATTACTACTACTACAACTACTACAATTATTACTACTACTACTACAATTACTACTACTACAACTACTACAATTATTACTACTACTACAATTACTACTACTACAACTACTAATACCACAATTACTACTACTACAATTACTACTACCACAATTACTACTACCACAATTACTACTACCACAATTACTACTACCACAATTACTACTACTACAACTACTACAATTATTACTACTACAACTACTACAACCACTATTACTGCTACAACCACTATTACTACTACAACTACTACTACTACTACAATTACTACTACAATTACTGCTACTACTACTACTACTACTACTACTACTACTACTACTACTACTACTTAGTGCTGTTAACTCTGTTACTACTGCCACTACTACCACTACTACTACAATTACCACTACTACTACAACCACTATTACTACTACTACTACTGCTACTTAGTGCTGTTACTTCTGTTACTACTACTACTACTGCTACTGCTGCTGCTGCTGCCACCACCACCATTACCACCACCACTACCGACACCACCATCACTACCACTGCCACTACCACTACCACTATCACTACCATTACTTCTACTTGTACTACTACTACTATTACTACTAATACTACTAATACAACTAGAACTACTATTGCTGCCTCTGTTTCTACTACTACTACTTCTACTACTACTACTACTAGTACTACTGCTGCTGCTGCTACTACTATTAGGAATAATAATCATAACAATAATAATAATAATTACTTACAGGACTACAGTAGAATCCTTAACCCAGTACATCCGGAAACGTACCAAATCTATCATTTTGCACGATTGTCGAATGTTAATGGTATTAGCCTACCAAGAAAATCACTTCTGATAAAAGAACAAAGGATCAAAGTCTTTAGAAGATCATTAAAGAAAATATTGCAATTAAAATTTAATAAATATTTAATTAAAGGGGCATGCAATTAAATAACACTACAGTGCAAAACTGTTACAAAAGTTTGTTATATCACTTTGTTTCGAGATTCAAGAGCCGTTATGAATTATAAAAAATGTGTTTTACCGGGAAACATGAGAGTCATTTGAGATGTTCAATGCTAACGCCGTCATGTTCCCATGGTAGTTCAGTTGCAAAGCAGCCGGCTAGAGACCGCGAGATCCGTGGTTCAAATCCTGGCTCAGGTATTGAAAATTTCAGTCTGACTCTAGCTATTCATTTCGTGTCTTACACACGGTTTCTGTGTGAATACAATTACATTATCCCAATTGTCCACAATAGTTGACTATCACCTGAATACTGGGCCTTAAAGTACATGCGACACTTTAAGTCTCCATTAGGTTTGTCATCTCAAAATAATTTAAGACCACCTTGTGGTTTACCAGAAAACATGTGAGTCAGTTGAGAAATTCAATGCCGGTATGTTATCATGGTAGCTAGGTGGTAGCGCAACCGGTCAAAGACAGGAGATCCATGTTTCAAATCCCGGTAATGGCTTTGAATTACTCAGTTTGACTCTACTTATTCAACTTCTGTCCTACACGCGTTTCTGTGAGAAAACACTTCAATTATCACAATTCTGTCTGTTTTTTCTTTAGATGCTCGCTTGGGTTACGATTAAAGCTCGCTACTAAATTATGTTCAAAACTCAACTGTTGAATGTCATTTACTCACTAGAAAACTGAACACTGGGTTGTGTGGTTGGAAACTTCTAGAAATAGTTGCACCTGTCAACCATCGCAGCTGAGACAAACTCACTCGGGTGTAACTATGCAGGCTTAGACGTCAAAAACCTTTCCGACAGGACACATGACCATTCACACAGGTTTAACAATCACAGCTGCTGTGTGAAAAGCGTTGCCACTGGTACACGTGTCCCCTAACACACAGCTGTACAGATTAATTAGGTAGTTAGCCACAAACACACGTTCGGCAGTTACGGCTGCAACGCTTGGTTACACTGTTCAGTCCTCAGAGCTGGCAGTCGAGACTAAGCTATTCAGGTGTACCACTAGCATCTCACTTCGGGTCAGTCTCTGGATGCGGTAAATCATATCATTTATCCTCTTCACACCAAGCTATGGTCTTTGCTGAGGGTAGCGACCCTTCACCCTCGTAAGGCAACATAATCACACCAAATCACCCTGATGGAAAATTCGGCTTTTGGGATGTCGTTCGTAACAAGCATTCATCCGGTCGCTGAATCTCCGAAAGTTTTGATGCATCATCTTATGCATATCGTCAAGCTGGTTACAAGATTCTCCAAGTAGTTGACTGCTGGTGGTTCTCCCAAAGGACCTCCTTAGACAAGTCGAATGGGAGATGCAGATCCCTGTCAAATACACAACTGACTGATATCAAAACGGTAGCGTCGTAGGTTGAGGAAAGTAGGTCAGCAAGTAAATTTCACTTCCCAATTTCCCTGGCCTCAACTTTTCTGAAATGTTGTTCTAGAGTCTTGGTGTACCGTTCAGTACGCCGTTTGGCTGTTGATCAGCGAGGTGTTGTGCACGTATTGAGCACTCTATGCCACTCCAGTGTCTCCCTCATCAGGTGGAACTCAAAGATGGTGCCCTGTTCACTTATGCAGATCCTACGTAGCTTCCAGGGACAAAACTGTTCTTTCACGAGCCAGCTACATCAATGGATACGTTCGAAAGGAGGTCTCACTTTATATTGTGGCATACAACCATGGTTCCTGGTGTATGAGCTGCGATTTGTCGCACATCACATTGGCAGCATCACCCCTAAGCATTGTAGTTTCAGCTAGTAGTAGCTAGAAGATGTTGTCGATGGCTCCGTTGAGTTCCAAAACCCCTTGAGGTCCAAGCATGCAATTCCTCTATGACTTTCTTGACTTCTTGACTGTGTGGGCGGATCAATTGCGATATCTGGGTCTTCTCATAGGGTGCCTCCCATACTTACAACCCTGCTCCTTTCTTGGTCATCAGTGAGTGACATTGGGCTCATTAGGGGTTCTACAAACTACTTGTGTGTATGATGTCTTTCCAGGTCACTTTGGTCCCTTCCTCCACTCCTCTCAGGAGTGTCTCAAGTCTGAGTCTGCCAGCTGCTCCCTCCTCAGTCCTGTACTATTCCATCCAATTACAGGCACCGCTGAAATGACACGTATAGCTGCGGAGCGCATTTTTTCCTCAACCTTAGTGCAGTGGCTGCACACCTATGAACAAGATCGTCATAATATGGCATCTACTTGTTGTGGCTTCTTCCTTTCCAATGCTCTGATGTAAAGTTGAACTCTTGGAGTCTATGGAACCACGGCTCTCTGACTTTCCAAGTTTTTGAGCATCAACAGTCAGATGAGGTCGGAATGTTAAGACCTTAGGTGGAATGAATAGCCATACAGTTAATCTTGGAAGTGCTTCAGCGCCTTCACTACTGTCAGAACTCTCGCCGGGTAACGCAGTTTAGTTCTTTTCTGCCTTGAAGAGCATGTTGCTGCAGAAGGCTATAGCATGCTCATGTTTATCTGGGACTTGGTGTAGAATGCCTCTAATGTCGCTGTCAATAGTGCCAGAGCTGATAGTAAAGTCACTTCCAGGTTGTGGAAATCCTAAAATAGGCACATTGCACAGAACTGACTTAAGAAATTAGAGAGCGATTTTAGACTTTTCTGACTACGTGTAAAGCTGGTCTTCTTCCTATGGCTTAGATGGCTCGGGTTCGATCCCAAACGACGAATGTGAGATTTGTGGTGAACAAAGTGACGCAGGGACAAGTTTTCCCCGGGTTCTCGGGTTTCTCCCGCCATCGCATTCCACCACTTCTTCATATTTATTCCATGTAATAACAGTGTCATAGCCTGCGGTGCCACCAGTAGTAAAATCGGGCGTTAAACACTACCAATAGAACTTCAGGGTGGGGATGTTTCGGGATGTTAGAAAAATTTGTCTGATGAACGGGGGAGTTTAGCTGCATAGAGCCTATAAAATTCGCAACTCTCGTTTGACTTTCGGGCAAGGCCTAACTCTCACTGTTAGGCCTTCTCCGCCTCTGTAGCTACCCCAGATTGTGAGATTAATAGGCATGTGCTATTAATCAAATGCTTTTTGACTGAGAATCACCAAAACATGATCAAACTTTGACCTGTTTAAATTTTAATTACGGTAAATTACTGTTAATTCTCGTTTTATTACCTGTCATCATTGATCGTGATTATTCTACGAAAATTACAGAAAGAAAGCATTCATTCAATAGCAAAAAAAGGCTGAAGAGGAATTACAAGCTCCTTGTTTATATCACTTCGTTCTTATTATGCTATAAAATGGTTTATGACTGAATAATCTATAAGTGGCGTAAGAAATTATAAAATAAAAAGGTTTTCAAAGTTTTCTTAGATGATGTAGTCGTTCTATTAGAACTAGCTGCCGTATATTTCAATAATGTTGAAAATAAAAGAAAAAGCAAGAGAACTTTATTTCTTTTCTTGTTTTATTTTTAATTTATTTACGTTCTCTAACTGCCAAGGTTCTCAGAGTACCATTTTAGACTGGGGAAAAACATGGCTTAATTTTGTTCACAGACCTTTTATGATGTTTCAGATACTTTTGCGCGAAGTAAATCTACAACACGGAACCAACAGTTTTATTTCCCTTCCTAAGAAAGGCATGCTAAGGATTTTTACGCCCAAAAAAATTCATCGCCGTCTGCCGTGTTTGAATCCGCGACCTGGGGAACCAGAATTAGCATGTTGCCTCTAGGTCACAGAATGTATGATTGTATTTATCCTAGATTAATTTAATACGCTTTTAATTACCCTCGACCCAAATCCGTGGTGTAGGATTACCGCATATGCTTCACATTCAAGAGCTTTCCAAATTCGAATCTCGGTTAGGGTTAGAGTCCATTTTTCAGGCATTTCCCTTATAAGATGAATATCAGGTCTATGGACCTCAGGCTCATCATTTCATCCGTTGCATTCTCGTCCTACATGACCTACCTAACTAAATGGCGTTAAACTAGTAAGCAAAGAACATGCCTTCAAGAAATTTGTTAAAATGACTGACGTTTTAACAGTTGCTAATGCAGTAATATATAAATGTCTATAATTCCCATGACAATCCATCGAGCCAATAAAATCCATTCATCACAACTTATTTCTGCCTTCGGTGAAAGCCATCAAAATCAAAGCTAAAGAGAAGCGATTATGTTTATATCACTGATAACACTCAATGCTGTTGTTCGGTGGATGCTAGAAGTACCAACATCGCATTACTAAATGTTTCTGTAGCACATCAGGTGGCCCAAAAGCGCCGCATTTCACGTGCGCAGATAACTCTTCCTGCAATGAAAGTGTTGCAGAATTCTAAGGGGTAATTGGTATCAAATGCCGCTCAGAGGCGGTAGCGCGAACGAATTTCGTCATACACATCTTGCATATCAATGAAAACAGGAAATCGCAATCGCGAGAGGCAATTTCCAGACTTTTACTGGAATCTAAGACGATATATACGAGACCAAAAAGCTTACTAAGTGCTTTTCGCCTTAGCTACTGAGGCTTTATTTTTAGAGGACATATTCACGTACCAGTAAATACCATTGTGGCTAATTGCACTACATGGTAGTAGAATAAGCCAAAACATAAAGGGATATATGCAATCACAAAACTACGTAATATTTCAGTATATTATTATTATTTTTATTTTTATTATTATAATATTATTATTATTAATCTTAGTAGTATTGTTGTAGTTACTGTTCGTATTATTGCTATTATTATTGTTATTATTATTCTATTAGTATTAATATTATTATGATTATTATATTATTATTGTTAGTATTATTGTTGTTATTGTTAATGTTAGTATTATTTTTATTAGTATTAATACTATTATTATGATAATATAATTATTATTATTATTATTAATGTTGTTGTCGTTGTTATTGTTAGTATTATTCCTATTATTATTGTTAATGTTATTATTTTATTAGTATTAATACTATTATGATTATTATGATCATTATTATTATTATTATTATTATTATTATTATGCACTAGCAGAGTAAATCAGAATATTCGAGCGTCATAAAGAAAAAACTAGCAAACACGAAAGTAGGAAAATTGCATTGTGCTGTGTGCTTTGATGTTTGCATATTTTTGTGATGATTTTTTCTACTAACCGTAAGAATATTAATAATATTCATACAGCAACAAACATTATCCTCTTCTGTATGCGTATTTTTCGTTACTCTTTATTCATGTTTTTATTTATTCTTTTAAGAGTATTTTGTGTAATAATATTAATTATACTAATGCACTGAAATACATGCTCTCGTGTTATGATGTTTTTGTTTAGAATATTTTTATCTTTTGTGTTATTCTACCAAGTTTATAATGCGCAACATTTATAATGCGTACTAACATTAATGATGATAATTTACTGAAGCGCTACGTTATGTCTGTTTGTATGTTTTTCCTTACGATCTATTGTTTATATTCATGATAACAATATAGCTTAACACCACATGCTGTCGTGTTTACATATTTTTCTTTACAATGCTTTCATGTTTGATTGATTTAGCTAAGCATATAATGTGTAATAATTGTAATAATAATGATAATAATAATGACACTACTATTAGCAACAATAATGTAAACAATAATGCCGATAGTCAGGGAATTATTGCGTGCTGTGGTATTGATATGTTTTTGTTATAATGCCTGAATGTTTTTATTTATACTTCTAAGTGTATACTTCATAGCAACGTTAACGATAATAATACAATGTTTAGTGATTTTAATTACGGTGTAGTCGTTTTTGAATTATTCTACTAAGCATGCACTATTAAAGATGTAAATAATTTTAATACAGTGAAGCAAAACGTGCTCTCGTTTTTGCATACTTTTCTTTTCTGTGTTTTCAGGTTTGATTCATTTTGCTAAGCGTATACTGCAAGTTAATATTTCTGATAATAGTTACAGTAAAACATTACGCGTTGTCTTGTTGGAATATTTATTCCGTACAATATTTTAATGCTTTATTCATTCTACTGAGCGTATAATGCATAATAATATTAATGGTAATAATGCAGTGAACAATTACGTGTTTGCATATTTCTCGTTACAATATTTTCATGTTTGATTCATTCGACTAATGTAGTAACACTAATGACAACAATGCCTGCCTTAATGCGCTGGGGGTAGCTCTTTTCCCTCACATTCAAGAGGTCAAGATAAGGTTTTCCTTTGGCATTTTCCCTTTTTTTAGGAGACGAATCTTGAGGAACTTTATGCTCCATAGACTCTGAGCTCATTTGAGCATTATTTCACCGATTTCAGCTAAAAAATAAATTAATAATGGAACTTAATAATAACAATAATAATATACACAGTAAGACTCTATGTGATCTCGTTAATATAATTGTTACATAAAAACAACGTACACGCATTTAAAACACTTTTTTTAGTTACCGGTAGGTGAATTTATTCACTCAAAAATGAAGGACCTATAACTGAAGTGGAAGGTCGTTAACAATGTTTTTGGTATATCATTATGGACTCTAGGAAAAGTCTGAAAACTGCCTACCGTTGAGGGAATTGTCAATGCAATGCGAAATAGGGAGCTGTTGTACCACCTGGTATTATCACAGATTTAACTTTTTCGGTAAATGCGGTTCAAGGAAAAAGAGCCAGAATGATCCAGTGTTTAGTTGTATCCGATTTAAGTAATCCTTTTACATAATCTAGCTATTATTACCGTTAAGAATATCGAAACAGGCAACCATTTTTGGAACCTGACCACAATAAGGGGAATTGATTGATCTAGAACCCGCAGTCAAAGCTGTTCCTTGAGGAACTAAATGAGGAAATATATCTTTAACATTAATAATTCATCCAAAAACTATAAAACTTAATCATATTGACGTAGCTAATGAAAAACTTTTACTCTGTGTGACTAGTTGGCCATAATCATCTACCTTGTTTATTTCTATCACAGTCGATGCACCGAAAAATCTCGGTAAATAGACTAATGTTGAAATCCTAATAGTGAGGGGTGCACAAGGGCATATTTGGCCCCAAAAATTCAACTTCCTTGGAACAGAGTGGCACTTCTTTGCGTCCAACAACAGGTTAGCTGCCTGATACCTTTGCAGTATCTCGAAATGGCCTTCTAGCTTTCTGCGATGATGTCATTCACACACAGAGATGTATATATATATATATATATATATATATATATATATATATATATATAGCTGGTAGGAGCCGTAAGTTAGCCATCTCACTACTTATTGCATGAATCGTGGGAAGGTTGCTGGTGCACTGCAGAGGCCAAAGTGCACAGCCTAAGGTCCGAAAGCCCTTGGTCACTCGAGAATGCTGCCTTTCCTTGGTCTCTAGGTTCTAAGATCATTTGCCAGTTTCCCGATCCCAAGTCAAAAGTCGAGAACCACTGCGGACATGCTGGTGCCATCAATACGAGTAAGGGGAAGCAGTTATTTCTGGTAAAGGCGTTCAGCATTCTGTAGTCCACACAGAAGTGCAGCTCTCCGTTATTCTTCCCTGAAACTATAGGGCAGTACCCAAGGGCTGTCGGGCTCTTCAATGGTTCCCCAAAATCTCATTCCGACCAATAGCAACTTCACTTATTTTGCTAGAGAAACACATCTTAATATCTGCAGGATACTCTCCGATGTCAATGTTATAGTGTATTCGATAAGTGCGGCCATGATCGACATTCCCTTTGCTGAATACAGACCGGTATTAGATAAGTAGATATCAGACCCTCTCAGGTTGTGAAGCGGTCAGATGGTCGGCGTTCTCTTCTACAGGTGTTTCAGCCAGGGTCTCGAGATCCAACAGAGGAGGTGGCTGGTCGGGTCCGTTGCACGGTGACTTGCTTGTGTTGATCCCAATTTTCTAACTCAGTTTTGGTCTAGATGTTCTTTTCCGGTCCAGTGTAAGGTTTCTTAATAGCTGACATCCCAGAAGAGTCTTCACCACCACCTGGCTTATTGCTCGCTAAACTACGATGTCGCCAAGGATCACCCTGCAGGTTCCTGGTTGTCCATTAGGGCTCTAGAGCAAAACCTCGGTTCGGCGGAGTCGCAAGATCTTCGGGCTTTAAATTCTATTTTCTATTTGGATTTTCACAGATCTAATGCTACATGGAAAGACACTAGTACTTATATAACCTCGTATACAATGTGAACTACAAATCTTGCACTTGGTAATTTGTTGCAATGCTTCACTTTCGCCACTAAAATTTTGTTTGATGGTAATGACAACATCTTTACATAAATTTCTTAGTTTAAGCAGAGGCCTAGGAAAGCAACCAACTGATTGGAACCTCAAGCAATCGGTAAAATCATTTGACAGTTGTTGATTGCCTGCCCCTGACAAAGACGGCTCTACGATGCATAGAAAACACAACATCGGGTACTTTTAAAAATTCTGTAGCTATTTTTTAGTGTTTAACGCCCACTTTTACTACAAATGGCACCACAAGCAATGACACTGATGATATATGGAATGAAATGAAGCACTGGTGGAATGCGATGGCGGGTGAAACAAGAGAACCCGGAGGAAACCCGCTCCTCCGATACTATGTCCACCTCAAATCTCATGTGCGGATGCTTGGGATCGAATCCGGCAATCTAGGTGATAGGTGAGTGGTCGAACCACTCGCCACAGCGCGGCCATGCCGTGTTGTTAGTTACCATATGCTCAAAGGAGGTACATATGTTTAAATTGTCTTTGAGTTAACAAGATATTAACGTATTTTTAACATAGGTTTGGGAAACAGACTCCCAAACATATTACTCCTTCTCGGTGGGGGGAGAATCTTTAATACGTTCTTTTTGTAGGTTATACACTATCAACGAATTTTAAGTCAATGCCTTGGGCCGAAACTTGTAGCGGAGGAAGAAAGCTTTGGATCATGCATATTTAGGATGGGTGATCATTCAATGCCTTGTAGGAAAGGAACGCATTGTTTAAGGAATACTGGGAAAATTGAAGAAAAAATTATTCGGTTGGTCGGCACCGGAAGTTGAGCCCGGAACGAAAGTCACGAAGTTATCTCGTCAAAACCCGAAGTCTGCAGCATGATATCATTGCCTCAAATTTGTATAATTTAACTAAGAAAAATGTTTCACTAATAATTTTTGGTGTATGCCATATATACGAAACTCCACGGCACGACAGTCTATAAGGGACCATGGCCAACCGCCCGGCCGCTGCATCATACATCTCTGCCCGAAGGTGTAATGAATGGGGTTGAGTACTGGAGGGTGAGACGTGATGCGGTCTTCTCGATCTGGAGCTGCTCCTTCCCAATCAAGTAGCTCCTCAGTTCGCCCCCCAGAAACCTCCCGAGTCTGAGTGCACTCCGGACCAGGTCTCCCAGCGGGGGAAAATTCCCCACTCTGTTACCGGGAATGGAACCCAGTTCTCCCGCTTGGCAAATTAGCCGCGCTACCACCGCGTTAAGGAGCATGCAATATAATTCAGTAAAACTTTGGAGCACTTATTTGTTCGTCTACAAAGGACTGTAAATATCCGTTTAATTAATTAAAAGATAATAAACTCTTCTACTTGTAGGATGGTACACGGTGAGCGATATGCTAAAAATGTTCACTTTGCTTACTAAAATAGCTTTACTAGTATGCGAAGTATGAAATGTGGGATTCATCCTTCTGTTAATAATCGACTTATTGTGTTTATTACACTCATAAACCCACAATATGCATGCATTAATTACATACAAATATAAATACATTAATAAATGCACACATATACAGAGTCATTTATGTAAAACTGATACACTTCTTTCTTTAATTAATCTTTCATTGTTGGCAGCTGTTTCGACATTTTGTTCTACAGCAAGATGGCACTACATGCCACACATGAAATGAATCCATGAACCTAATTGCAATTTCCTTTGAGGATCGGATACTTTCCAGGAACCTGTGGCCACCGAAATCTCCGGATTTGACATCGCCGGATTTCTTTCTATGGGGCTACTTAAAAGACAGGGTTTACGCCACACGTCCCCAGACATTGGACGACCCGAAACACAACATCACAAAAGGGATTCAAGCTATTGACAACAGAGTTCTACAACGAGTGGCCAGTAACATGGAATGGCGTGTGGAGTTGTGCCTTATGCAGGATGGACGCCATTTTCAACATTTGCTACAGAGGTAAATAATCTCCTAAAATTCCTCTACAATTTAGGTGTAATAAGTTGTAGGAAGCATAACACATTTTGAAACAATTAATGAAAGAGATGTGTCAGCTCTATGTAAATCACCCTGTAGTACACATATGCGTACACGCACATGCACATCCACTCAAAAACAAAATCCTAGTTTAGTCGTATTCAACAGTTCCTCCAGCTTTGTTAAGCTGCAGTTAACATTCAAATACAACTATCAGTATTCTGCTCCTGCTACTAATTATATAATCACAAAGATATATTAATGTCGTTCCACTGGAAGTATTTGTTTTATATAGTTTTCTTCTTTAACATAAGGCTTCAAATATAAAGCAGTTGGTGAGGGAGGTACAGCAGCATAACATTGAAATATTAACATTCCCTGTTTCCTTTGACACAATAAATGACTTTTCCAACATTTTGAAATGCTGTACATAATAACAAACTGAGATCTCAGCTACCTCTGAGTATCTCGTATATTAGTAACAGCACCAGGTTTCCCACGCTCTGGTGTAATACCACACATACTGTGAAGAATATTCTCCTTTGAGTGCAAGCAAACAGCTCTTTATAATCCTGAGTGACGTTACTTAATACAAAATTCTTCATGAGTTTTAGTCGCCTCTAGAGACGGCAGGCGACAAACAGAGAAAACCAAGAGAATAAATTGTTAGATCTTGGGAGATTGTCTAGGGTCCAACTTGTAAGGATTAAAGGTATGTGTCTACATTTGTCCAGCTTATAAACTTTCTCAGTTATTTCGTTTTTTCATACGCCTCCCCCTTTTTAATATTCATTAGCGGTAATTGCAGTTTTTATCATGAGGAGATTTAACATTCCTTTTTAAAGGATTCAAGACAGGTGAACATATTCCATCAGGAGGGAATAAATCATGCTGAAATACTTAGAAAATAAATCTACTGCTAATAATTTCTTTTAGGAAAAATTAAAATAAATACTACTAATAAACAAGTACTTGAAAATAAAACGGAGAACTGAAATAAAGAAGTACGTTGCATAAAACTTTATACAGAAGTTCAGCTTGTGTACCGCCATTATCAAAAACTTTATAATAATTGATATGAAGACACGAAAAGAAGGTTTAGTAAATTCTCTTAAGAGACACTGGAAGTGATATTTTTATCACAATCGTTCAAAAAATCGAAAATTGCATTTTTACGCTAAATATTTTTGAAATATTTGAGCATCCATAGAGATTCAGCATTTAGTTGTACCTCCTTGCTTCGGACTCTATAACCATTTCTAAAACCGATTTGCTAGCACACTATTTTATAAAATAGAGTTTTGCTCAAAGCTACTTTCAGAATGCTCCACGTGTTTCACAAAAATAAAATGTCTCAGAATGTCAGAATCATTCTAATACATAAAACAAACAATAGTTGTTTTTTTTTAAATAAATCCTTTAAAAAATGTAGTTAATTTAAAAAGGTATCGTACTACACTATTCAAAGTAATGGAAATATCACTCTGAAAAGATTTTGTGTACGGTTCAAAGCCCCCATTCAGAAAAGGCTTACCAATTTTCTCAACTGATAAAGTGCATGCAACACTAGATTATGCAATATAACTTATGAAATAATTTATATCGTGTAAAGTATTTATGCAATTTGAATCAAATTTGTTATTCCTTTCAGTATAGCAATAATTCAATTACAGTAAAATGATTAGAAGAATGCATAAAAAAATCTGAGGTGTTCCATCCACATGACTTTCTCTACATTCTTATAACAAAGTAATGTTTAAAAGCATATTCTTCTATCTACTTTATGATAATTAGATAAACATTAGCAAAAATTATCTTGATTACTTGCTTTCTTGTAAGTAGAAGTAAAATAAGGGAATACACTACACTGAAACGATAGTCAAATTCTTTAAAAGCCGGTTGCCATATGGATGAAATGCAGAGCCAGCAGTTAACAACTTTCCGTGCGAGAAAGGTTTAAGTACTTTAAATCTTAAATATCTGGAATATCTCAGAAATGGTTATTTCAACGAAAAAAACGTATATTATATAAATTGTGTGTTTGAATTGTGTGATCTACATTTTTGGTGTAGTAAGTTTTTGTCTTGTCTCTTAGGGTTAACCAGTTATTCAAAATTCATCAAAATTCATTTAGAATAAAGAGGCCTTTAGAGGTTTTTCCCAAAAAATTCCAGATAGACATTTTATTTTCCATATAAATATATCTATAGTGTACGCTATTTTAATCAAAATTGTTAGAGCCAATTTTGACAAAATCAACATTTCGAATTTTTTTTCCGAGTAAAGGGTAATTTGTGTTTGGGCGATTTCTCTCAAATTCGTGTCGCATCTCTGAAAGATACTAGAGTTTGGTATTTTACCGACTTTTACGTTTCTGAGCTATCGGGTTCATGTGTGCATACCGGCATTACACGTTATTTATTAATAACAAGTCTAGGTATTTTCGCCCTGGACAGATGCGAGGCAGCCGAAGCGCATGACATTATCACCAATCCTCTAATACAAAACACATGCTCGGAAACAACATATGCGGGAAGTTCAGATAGTGGAGCGGCTACTGAAGCATAAGCTCTCCTAATTCCTTCGACACCTATGCTCTCTAGCGCGAACTACTCAGGTGCCACATAATCTGCTGAGGCAATTGTGGAATCAACGTGTACCCACACATATTTAGGTCATCCAGCAGACACAAGGAGTCCATGGTATGCAAAATAATGTAGGTGACTTTGGCCCTTATTTTCACCTGCTTTAAGCACTGAGCCAATTGGTGAGATAAATGAAAACATATAGGGCGTCAAAGATCAGACAGAACGAAATACGGCAATGCAGTCTTCCTTTCTTTCACAGGGGTACTAATGATTCTTGAGGCCCGTCGTCAAAAACAAAAACAATCATAAGACTGCAGGCATATGCTATTACTATAGGCGTTGTCAAGAGCAGCGCCGGAATGCAATGCAGTCTTTCCTTTCCAAAGGCAACCAATCAGATGGTTGATGGTTGTTATGCATCAGTTTTTTACTTTTTTCGTAACAGACAGAAATGTGATCACGAAGTACTCACGTTCTTGTGAGTAACTCTTAGAGATACCTAGGTGTCCAAATTTGAACTGTATTTTTTATGTAGTGGCTAGCTTATATGGCAGCAATCCTCCCCCTTCTCTCCACAGGGACCTACTACGACAGGTGTGATGTGCCGAGTAAATCCTGATTTTTTTGGTGTCGGTTCCTCTTCGTGGTATGGGAGTCAGTCAAAGCGTAGCCCATGCGCGCGTACTCTAGTCTGTGGAAAAGAATAGCCTGATTCTTGGAGGCTGGATATCAGAGCCCAGAGCTCTTCTGTTATTTCAGTGAGCAAGTTGTGCAATTTAATACACCGCTTCCAATTCTGGTTTGCCTAAACGAGAGGTAAGGGACTGAGCCACCCCTAGCTATCCGGAACGAGGTATTATACCGAACTCCAGGGTGAGTCAAATGGTGAACCAGCCTTATGCCCTGTGTAGCCCTTTCATCCGAAAGGGGCGACCCTGTGTGAATTTCGTGATGATGAGTACTGGGGGATGAATTTATACAAACTTTCCGTGTCATCCAAATAAAACCGCATAAAATGTGATATGGATCAGCTAAGCGAAGTAGTTGAATCTACTGCGTCAAAGTAGAGCAGAAGGACAGAAGGAAGCGAATTTTCGATGCTAAACGCATTTCTTATATAAAAAGTTCTGGATAAAACAACTAGTTCTGTAAAGTTATGCATTGGATCGCGAAATGGTGCTTTTTAGGTAGACACAATACAGACAGTGAGAATGCTCGGGGCCAAGTCGAGAACTCGCAGATGGGATGGGATAGAAAATGGTCTCCGAGATCACTTCAACATCAAAACCTTCATCAATATCTGCTAAATCTAGAACTCTAAAAAGTGCTAGATCTGCATCGCCTACAGACAGACGTAAACAATCGGCATCCATCTGGTAAAGTGAAATGAAATGACGTGCTATTTATGGTCGTTCTTTAACTGCTGTGGTTCTCAGCGTCCCATTCTATACTGGGCATGAAAGACCGCTTAAATTTGCTCAGTAGTCCATCAGGCCGTGCCGTAAATCTACGACACGGGACCCACGGTTTTACTTTCTTTCCGAAGGAAGCCATGCTAAGAATTTTTACGTCCGAAAAAATCCACCGTCCTCCGCCGGGTTTGAATCCGCGAATTTGGGTATATGAAGTTAGCATGGTAACCATTACACCACGGAGGGCGACTGGTAACCTGAGAATATATTATTGACCTGGTACAAAATTTAAGACCAGGTATGAGAGAACGACTTCCTCAATAAAATATAAAGCCTGCTCCCGAAACAATGAAGGGAAACATAAGCCCACAAAAATTTCTATACATATTTTTTTACTGAGGAATCTTCTGGGAAGGCCTCCAGTCGGCGACTTTCATTTTCGCTTTTCTCTATTTCTAATCACTTCAGGAACCTCAAACCAAACGTATTTATGGAAAGAGGTGGTCTCCTGTGGAGAAAATTAAACGCAAGGTTTCCGCTCTCGCAACCATCCTCCTGTAAAAGGGATTAGGCCAAGAAAAAAAAAAAAAAAAAAAAAAAACCGACCCTCGCAGTCTTCAAAATACAAATATCCAAATTTTACAGGTCATACCATAGTGAAAAACATGCTATCCTTCAGTGGGACATAAGGAGAATAAGAACACATTCAAGAGTCCCTGAACTGTGCTACTACGGCCTCCTTTAAGATTTTCCAGAGTTAAAACTCCTTTCCTATACCTACCAGGGCAGTTCTATTACTGAAAAAAAATATCATAAGTTGAGCAGACCTGGATCAATAAGAGGAAGGTTCTTTAAATTTCACTCGAATGAGAAGACTGGGTTAAGTTCATTAATAACTTTATATCAATATATATACTCCTTCTTTCAAATATATAACCACTGTACATAGGAGAATTCACAACTGTCTCAAAAATTACAATAAAATAATTAGACGCACAGCAGTATTCCTTGACGCAGGATTTAGTCTTAAGTAAACCAAGTCAAGAGAAAATAGAACAATACCGCCCTAAAAATGTTAATGTTTCACAATGTAAGACAAAGAATTGTAAGTATAAAATGCCAGCGTGACGTCATCGTCTCACCATACGCACGAAATTAGCCTGAAATGGAGTGCTTTAAGGAAATTAACATAACCAAGGTTATGTAAGGCATACAACATATTATAATGCATAATACGTATATAGCTATAAAATAGTGCTTAGAAAAGCATAATTGTAATAAAATAGAATCAAAAGTAGTAATATGGGAGAAAGAGAAGAATAATAAAACGTAAACAGATACCGGATACTATACATTGTTTATACCGGTAACAAAGCATAAAATAGAGTGAAACAAAATATTGTTTATGAAATATTTGCTATGTATAACAACATTTTCATACAAAGTATATAAATGCATTAATTTTAAATCATTATGGATGTATAAAAATGTATTTTAAATTAGTATTTCACGAAATATAAATAAGGAAATCTGTGATTCTCATGGAGACGACAGATCACAATGTATAAAACATTGACCTTCATCTATTGTGTATATGTGTAACATTTTAATAAGCTTCCGGGACGCAGTCAATGAGAGAGACGCCAGGGATAAGGACGTAAAGAGTTAATCTCGTCAATTGAGAAGAGATTATTAAAAGTACACATTATACTGTATATATGACACATTTATCTGAAAAGAGGATTCTGTTAAAATAGCGTGCCTTAACGTATCACATTGTTTCGAAAGTTAGCAAATAAAAGTTCACATATATCAAGAAATCTTTAAATTCAATTAATTTATTATCACATCCTACCATCCAAGCATGGAGGTTAAGAATTTCGTATTCAGCGATTGAAGCTAGCTGGAACATACAGAAAACGTGGCAAAGCAGTACACAATAAGTAATCCGCTGCCGATAAACAAACTTAACGGCTCTAACAATTAAGTCTGGCGCGACTAGCCAATTACAGTTTCGCCAACAGTAAGAGCTACCAACTCATTAAACAGCGGCAAATTCAAACAGTTAAAAACCGATTTAAATAACACAACTCAGCAACCGTGCCGCAGCCCTGAGAACCACAGCTTATAGCACCACCGAGGACCTTTTAACCGCCCCATCCTTTATCTGTTGGTCTTAACATTCACAACAACAATGATCCAGCATTACTCAAAAACCCTGCAATAACTTAGAAAGGAATATATAAAAAAGAATGCCATTGTCTACCACGGGACCACGTCCACCCAGATTAACCCATGTTCACGCAAGCAGTCAGCTATGCCACGTAATAACTGCGGCAATCAGAAAACCAATACAGAATTAGATAAGTCGGCGAATGAAATCCAATGAGAAAAAGGGCTGGGGACTACATCACTCGTGTTCCCGAGAGGGCACAACAAACCTGCCAGCCGTAGTTGGCGAAAAACGGAATAATGGGAAAGTGCCAAGCGCGCCAATGGGGAACAGAAGAACCACAAAACACGCAAATACCCTTCATCACATAAATTAATTTCGCTATGTTACATCAATGTCACAACATCTAAGTAAAGAATGACACTGCGTGGTTCTGTTCACTGGTGCCATCAGAGTGAAATAGTGCAAGGGAAAAGATTTCAGTAAAGCCTATATTCGGCGTTTACGGGGTAATCTATCCATATTGATGCTGCACCGCACTTTCACCTAAATTGTATTATAGTTACACTGGAAATATCACTTGTGGAGGACAGGTACTCACTGCATCCTTGGCACTTTCATGCACGACCTCCGACGTGTCCAGTGATGGATATAACACCTGTAGCGTCGAATGGTTTGTCAAACCACCATCTTGTAGTTCCTCATTGCCAACCTCTTTGCAGAAGACAGTGATCCGTTGCGTAAATGTGAGAATATGTGACAGAGAAACTGCCAATCCTCCCAGGATTCCTCGATTGAGCAGACGTCACACAATGTTCACAAAGCATCCATGTCTCTGATGCTACTCCAGGACGATTAGATCAAGCAACCTTTCGATTTAATCGTCCTGGAGTATTTTATGGGCAATGCTCAGAAATCTGTGGGGCCATAGATTTATACCCATTTTAATTGAATCCACTTCGCTAGCCGTATGTTAGGTGCCGTGCAGCGAGCGAGGACGAGAATCAAAGGAAAATCGTGCTCAAAGAAGCACAAAAAACAACAGAAACGAGTCACAGAATACCAGCGTAATACTACTTCTCTAGGAAAATTGCCAACTTTATAATATACACTTATATCATACGCTTACAATTCGAATAAATAAATATATATATATATAACAAGCATAACATATTAATTTAATATAACATATGATATGGTATAATATCCAATATGTTTGACGATCAGCATATTTAAGTACGATCTGTATACTGATACTTCTGTAGTCTGAATAAAGGGATATACGTGAAGCTGGTCAAGCACAGCACGAAAAAACTAAAACACCCGAAACACCATTTAATAATATAGAGAAACACACACACGTACACAAGAAATGTACTTTCATTCTCCCCAGACTATACAGAGACGCCTCTAAACACACAAAACAACTTACGCACATGAGACGCGTGAAAAACGCAACAAAATTAGTAGCTCTGCGCCGTGAAACTTATGCAACATGGTGTGCACTCACATGCAAACAAAGAAGGCAAGGCGCACTAACCCATACCCAAATATAAACAACCAGTGGAGAAGGAAAACAAACAACCGTCAAATAAACACGAAATAAAAACATATATAAACAATATGATAATTAAACAATTAACACAGCAAAACTTAATTCAGATCCTAATCTACTGGTACCCATATGCACGCGCCTTAGTCTCCAACTTCTGAAGGTGGACATCTTCATTTTATATACAGTTTCACTTTTTTGAAGGAGCCAATGAATCTCAGCGTCAAATTAGCTGAACACTTATCTTAGAGCTTTGAGGATGATTTTGTATATAGCCAATTAACCAACAACATACGGAGAAGGCTTTTTGCATTCGTCATATCGCCGATTCACGTGGCCATGAGCTCGCTGCAAGCTATGAATGGCCTGTTCCCAGTTCCTGAGTATTTCACACTAATGTGCTCCATGTACCATTCTGGTACATTTATTTTATGTATTTTCGAGCTTTGGTCTCTTCTCTTCCCTGTAGGCGTGCTTGTCACTTTTCTATAATTCTGTTTTTCGCCGCAAGGGTTGACTATCGCTGGTGGGTTTGCTGGGCCCTCATGGGACACAGAGGTTGTAGTCTATTATCAGCCTGCAATGATGTAGCCTCCAGCCTTTTTTCTCCGGAAAGGCAAATTAGGTGTCAATCGTTGATTTATCTAATCCTGTAAGGGTTTTCTGAATGTTGGAATTATGGCATGGCATATCTTACTGCATAAATTTCACAGTATTTGTAATATCCAGTAGCATTGTGAAGTTATTTAAACTGTATTCTAAATTTCTTGATTCCTGTTGCCAAGCACGCTAAGTTTCAACTTGCATTTCCGCCATATAGTAGTGCATATTTCTTTAATTTATTTTGTTACTTTACGTGGGCGTTTAATGCGCCATTTGATTCCTTCTATCTGAACGTAAGATGCTATTAAAATTTTGGTATGTTGCCAGGAAAACTTGGGGATAATGTCAAACGGAAATGTGTTAAATTTTGTTTGTCAAGAATTATTATTTAGGGCAGCATTTCTTAAACATATACATTATATTGGTATTCCTTCTTATAATTTATCCACGTTATTTTGTTCTGTATTGTTAAGTATTATTGATGTATTAAATGTGAGTGTTTTCAAAATAAGGCACCTTGGCAAATAAGTATGTTACTTATCTAGATAACTATTCCGATTAACCCATTCTCCACTATATGTGTTCACATTTGGGGTTTATCCCTAAGGACTCAGTACAAAACATTACCTCAAAGTTTTCTTCAGCTATAATAAACTAAGGAATGCTGGAGGGCTTAGAATAATATCAATAGCTGAATCAGCTAAAATTACTCCTGTTAAATCCCCGACTGTAAAAAGCAAAATGATTTGTGGTCACATTCTTAACACAACTCTAAAACATTTCTGATATTTGACATAATTTTGACATAATTTCATTAACTTGCAATACACGCTTCGAGAGCAAATAGATTCTGACGAACCAGAATATATCGTCGCAACAATATCTTTATTTCCATTAGTTATTTAATGTTAGCTCAGTCTTCCATAAAATTAGGCAACAAGAAAATGGAATATTCTTAAACTATTGGCCTGTGATATATAAATACGTTAGGTGGAATAAACTAATATCCTTCAAAGTTTTAAATAAATAATTTTCTTTATATCTTAGTATTTAATTATACGATTCAACTTTTTTCTGCTTTGTTGTCTTTCAAGGGGAATAATTTATCGTAATGCGTAAATTTTCGAAGCGGGTATAATTTCGTAATTATTATAGACTTCCCCATAATCTACCACAGAGGAGTTTCCGAGGAATTTCCGTAATACCTATAAATGTACGATAGAATATTCATTTCTCATTAATGCCATATTATTTCTTATACAATTCTGTTTAGAGGTCCCCTGAATGATTTACAACCTCACCTATTTTCCTGTTTTCTTGAATAAATGATATTGCCGATATTCTCGAATCCGTCATGTACCTAATTATACTCCCAGTGAACAAAGTCACCTCTTATTCTATAATTACTCCTACTTCTATTCACAGTTCTATCTGTCTTCAATAGAATTGGATTCTCAAGCCTAAATTGGAGATCTTATGTTCGTGTTCGTTCAAAATTCAATGTAGGTTTAGTAACGTTTCCTGAAATAAGTGTACACAGTTTTGTCGTTACCTCTGATTTTACGATAACTACTATATTTACTGTAACGTATCAGTCCTGTTTCATAGAAGCTAGATTGTCATTCCCTAGCTATATCCTTTTCTCCTTGTACTGGTGGCGTTCAATAAGCCCTTAGGATATCCAAGAAATTACATTCGTAGAATGTATTTAGTAACCGTCGTCTCTTACTAGACGGCGGTTAAAATTTCAACTATATCCATCACGTGGGTTTGTTGCCATAGGCAGTTGAATTAAAAATCTTGTGCTTATTTAGAAAGATAGAGCAAAAAAAAAAACAAATCAAGAACAACAGAAACAGAGTTTCATGCTTGAATAAAACACTTATATTTAAAAGGCTTAACACCGAAAGAGATAAAAGCCGAGTTAGATGAAGTTCATTAGACATCTGCTCCGGCGTTTGTAACAATTCACAATTGGATACAAGTATTTAAACGTGGCCATACATCCAGAATCGCTAAACATCGTTCCAGTCGTCTAGTATAAGTGAGTTCCTCCGAAATGGTTGACGAAATACTGAATATGGTTTTGAGTGATCGAAGAATCAAGGTTCGTGAAATAGAAGGTGCCACAGGCATATCACATGGTACAGCGTTCTTAACTTTTCACCAAAAATTAGGTCTGACAAACGTCTGCGTATGATGGGAGACGCGTTTGCTCTCAATGGAGGATAAACAATTGTATGATAGTTTCGGAACCCGGCTAGGCACATTTCCATCGCAATTCTGTCAAATTTCTATGACCATACATAACTGTGGATGAAACATGAGTTCATTACCCCAGAGACAGAAAGTACAGTCTCAACAGGGGGGTTTTTAAGGCAAACTGGTTCCAAAGATGGCAAAGGTGTTAAAATCTGCAGACAAGGTGATGGTTTCGGTTTGTTTGGGAATCACCAGAAATTATCCGCACTTGCAAAAAGGAAGAACGATAAATAGAGAGTACTTTGCATCCTTATTGCGCCGATTGTACGGAGAAATCAATGAAAAGCTCATCGGTCAGTTAAAAGTATTTTCTTCCAGTAAGACAGTGTAAGATTGTACACTTGCCCAGTTTCTTTGGATGAAATTGTTGAATTACTAAAGCATCCACAGTAATCACCAGACTTGGCCTTCAGTGACTTTTTTTATTTCCAAACTTGAAAAAATAGCTCGGCGGAAAGCGATTCACGTCTAAGGAAAATGTGATCTCCCAAACAGTTGTCTATTTTGAGGACCTTCCAAAATTCTACTTTTTGAAAGGTTAAGACAGTAGCAGCAACGCCTGTAAAAGTGTATCGAGCTAAAAGGAGATTATGTGAAAAAAAAATTAAAAAATTTATTTTCTTACAAGTTATTGAACTACACCCTACTCCAAAGCGGACATCATTTCTATCATTTCAAAATACTTTCAGATTTCACAATCAGGAGGATATTTGAACTCCTTCTCACTAACGAGTGGTGATAAATTATTTATTTGATTCGGCATATTTCAGAATATATTGCGTCACTGAATTCCTTCTCAGGAATTAAACTATGCGTGATCTAATAGGCTCTGATCTGCTGTTGGATACTAACATTCCCAAATTTATTGGTAAATGTTATTTTTAACCCATCAAAAGTAATATCTCCGCCTGACCTTCTTAATTATTTATGGAATCTATGATAATTGAAAGTATTCCTCTAACAAATAAACTGTACTGTACTGCAGTTTTCACAGCATTTAGCAAATGGTAAATTGTGTAAAGCATTATTATAAATTTGCACATTTGGATTCCTATTGCTCATAGGTTACTATTTAGATAGGGCACTTGGAGGCTCAGCGTGGGGTACGAATACACCCACCGCAACACATGCATTGCTTAACATTGTTCACTATGTTATCTGATCATCACTTTGATGGTGACCAATACTTACATTTTAATACAGATTATTCTCAGAACTGAATTCTATCATAACTACACTACTTTTGTAGCAACTCCATGCTTTTCCCCAGTTTGCTACAACTTTAACTTAGGCCGTTGTTACAGGTTAATTTCATTGGAGATTTAATTATATAAATTTTTGGTCTAAATAAACTAGCTTATCCTGCCGAACTATAGAATCGTTTTGATATGCTTCTCCCGTAACTCGTTTTGCTCAAATCAGATATTTCTCCTCTGTAAATAATTATATAGTTGAATCTCCATTTGTCCCGTTAATTCTCTTTTTAAATTCGTGTCCCTGAGTATTTCTTTGTTCCATTAACGCTTAAGAATGGCTACTAATTGCAAGTCGTAACACTGTGATTTTGTTACTCATATGCTAGATTTTGTAGGTCAGTTGCTCCTCTTGTATTCATATTTCAGTGGTCGTCTGTGACTATTTTTAGATATTTTGTCCTATTTATTTAGCTAATATTTCTCCAAAGCATTTTAAAAATTATTTCTTATTATATTCTATATTTTCTTGTAATTTCTTATTTATCTTCTCTTATAGTTACGTGGTGTTTTGACTTGGTTTCTATTCTAATGTCTACTTCTTTAATTTATTTTGATTTCCAACATCTTATTAACAGTTGCTTAATATCTCTAATACCTAATTACACTGTGTCATTTTCTCTGATAGCTTGTGATCATAAATGCACCACATATAGTGGTATTTTAACAAGAAAAGAGCCAAAATTATTCTAATATATAAATAAAAAATATAAAATAATTTATATAGAATAAAAAAAAATAATTTAAATTACTCTAGCTCAATTTATATTCTAAATTTAGACACTTTGACTGAAACAATGTTCCAAATTTGTAATACTTTGGCTTTTTTTTTTCTCTTCTAAGTGCTCATTTTTGACTCAATATCTCCTCTAAGTTCTGATTACTTTCTATAGTACTTCTATTAATTGGCTCTCAAAAGTGCCTTAATATTTCTATAACTTTATATTGCCAACGATTCTGCGTAAAAGTTGTCTGTCTGTATGTGAATTTGAGAATTTTCTCTTTCTTTAGATCTGTTCGCCTATGTCGGGTTCTTGCCAACCACCTTGTATTGTATTTCAACTCCCTCTCGTCTAATCTTACATATTACAATTACACAAGACTCAAATTTTGGTTATTCTACTGTGTTCTCAAACCTGAATTATATTTGAGATTTTAAAAAACTAATTTTCTCCTTCTTTTTGGTCAGCATTATTTCCGACATTCTGCATTGCCTGAACTATCTCTACCTTCATGCTTAACCTACTTTTTACTTTCTCTATACGTATTAGGTACTTAGTGTATAGAGAAGGTATTGCACTCCACCCAAAATTCGATACCTAGATTTCACCGGAAATATATGTTTTAGGGTCCACTATATCCAAAAAAAGTATTTTTAGAAAAAGGTCCGTGTGTGTGTTCGTGTGTTAGTGTCTCCGTGAGTCCGCGTCTCTGTGAACACGATAACTCAAAAACGAAAAGTCGGTAAAATACCAAGCTTGGTATCTAAGTTTAGTATCTTTCAGGGATGCGACACAGAGATTTTGAGAAAAATCCCCCACCCCAAACTACCCTTTACATGGAACTTTTTTTCGAAAATTTTGATTTTCTGAAAAATGGCTATAACGATTTTGATTAAAATATCGTATACTAAAGATATTTACCTCACAAATAAAATGTATATTCTGAATTTTCTGGGAATAACCTCTGAAGCCTACTTTATTCTGGGTGAATTTTACGGAATTTTGCATAACTGCTAAACCGTAAGAAGTGGATAAAAGCTTATCACACAATAAATGTAGATCATTTTAAAACACAAAAGTTATGTTAAATACATTTTTTCGTCCAGTTGATTGTTTTTGAGATATTCCTTGCTTTTGGTTTCAGCTGTAAAAATACTTTTCTCATACTGGACTTTGTGAACCCGTGTCCGTACAAACAAAGAAACTTCAGTCACATAGCAACCAGCTTTTGAGTATCACTTTAACCTATGCTACTTCCTTATTTCGCTTCTACTTACAAGGAAGCAAGTAATAAGATTATTTTTGCTAATTTTTTCTTGATTAGCAGGAAGTAAATAGAAGCATAAGCTTTTTAACAATAATGTATTGCAGAGTTGTAGAGAAAGTCATGTGAATGGAACACATCAGACTTTTTACCCTATCTATGGAAGTGATTTGCCATTAATGTTCAGGTTTCTTAACAATTTTGAGGCTTTTAATCAATAGATATAAATGTTGACTTCTGTTTCCTTTACTGTATGGTGTAAAGGGATTAGAAGTCTTCCTCCTCTTTCTTTTCAACGAGAAAGAACCTAGGCTGTGGTCTTAGGTTCGAAGTGCTTCCTATTTTTGATGTGGTCCATTCATCTTTCGTGATCTGCCGGCCATCTGGTTATATTTGTAATTGAATCGTTGATATTAATTCTATCGTCCTCCGTGTCCTGGTTCCCAAAGTCGCGGGTTCAATCCCGGCTGAAGGCGATGTATTAAAATGTCTATTCCTTTGGAAGGGAATGGTCCCGTGTTTACATTTACAACCACTAAAGGGGTCTCTAAGCAAACATTAAGTGATGTTTCACGCCCAATATTGAATGAATCGCTCACAGCAGTTAATTCCCGGCCATAAATAAAAAATCTGATGTGTTCCATTCACATGAATTTCTTTACATCTCTGCAACAAATTATTTACTTAATGCTAATCGAAACACATTAGCAGAAATAGCCTTATTACTTTACTTTTGTAAGTAGAAGCGAAATAAGGGAGTACCATAGGTTAAAGTGATAGCCAACAGCTGGTTGCTATGTGACTGAAGTTCCTTTGTTTGTATGGACAGGAGTTAACAAAGTCCTGTGTGAGAAAAGTATACTTTTTTAAAGTTGAAACCAAAAACTAGGAATATTTCAAAAACAATCCCCTCCGTGAAAAAAATGCATATAACATGAATTATATACCTCCTAAATAAATTAGAAGTAGAACATAGGAGAATCAAAATCTTAAGGATATACATCCTCTAATTAAACATATACAAATTGTTTGTAAAAATAGAATTAATCCTATAGATAAAGGATGATTTAGAAATAAAAATATAATTCTTAAAGTTAATATAATTCTTACAAAAATTCTTTTTTAGGTAGGAAAGGCCTTTGTTTATTTTTACTTAATTCACCTCTCTCTTACTGATCCAATTCACCTCTCTCTTAATGATCCAATTCACCTCTCTTTTACTGATCCAATTCTTTTAAAGTGCTCTACATTTTTTGTGTGGTAAACTTTTTTCCATGTCTTACGGTTTAGCAGTTATGCAAAATTCCGTAAAATTCGTCCAGAAGAAAGTAGCCTTCAGGGGCTATACCCAGAAAATTCAAGACATACCATTTATTTGTCAGGTTAATATTTTTAGTATATGATATAATAATCAAAATCGTTAGAGCCATGTAAAGGGTAGTTTGTATTAGGGGTATTTTTCTCAAAACCTTCGTGTTGCATCCCTGGAAGATACTAAAGTTAAATACCAAGTTTGTTATTTTATCGCTTTACGTTTTTGAGTTGTCGTGTTCATAGACACACGGACACACACATGTACCTTTTTCTGAAAATACCTTTTTTGGACACAGCGGACCCTAAAACATATATTTTTGGTTAAATCTCGGTATCGAATGTTTTGGTGGAGTGGAATACCTTCTCTATACACTATTCACATAGTACGTGTAGAGAAAGTAAAAACAATTCCAGTGTTACTGTTCCTTTCCTAATTCCTGTGCCCCTCTTATGGCTATGTTGCGATTGTTCTTGTGCCAATTGATTTTATCACTCTTAGTACTCAAAGTTGCTGTTTTTGGATTTCGCCTATATGAACTTTGATTTTAGTCGAAGTTGTGACAATAAATGGACACGTGAACTACTTTGAAGAGCTTATATGAAACTACATTGCAACGCTCTCACTTTCATGTAAAATGTTAAAATGAAACTGTTAGAGATTGATCTGAAGAACTGGGACCCTGTATCAAGCATATGAGATATGCATACTTCTCCCCATATCTATCTAAGCATTATTTCATTAGTCATTTGTAATGCCTTTAAAATATACTTTATACTGCTAGTCAATTTTGTTAATTTTGAGCCTACAAGAGTTCTGCCTTTTACCTCAAAGTCTACTCATTTGTATCATTCCCCAACTCTCTGAGTTGACATTGTGGGGTCTTGCAGGGCTTTTCATTTACCTACTTTTTCATGTGTCTACACAGAATTTTTATTACTAGTACTTCTTTAACATAAAGGCACATCAGATTAATTTGCAACAAGTTACGATTTCAATTTTTACATGCAGCCTAGATTTCTTATTGCTGTTTATTGCATTTAATAATCTAGTTGGTGATTCATTACTTTCATCTTGCCATTATAGTCTTAATACTAACTGAAATTCCCCGGATCTTGGGTTCTGTGGCACTAAAATGGGCAAATAAAACAAGTAAGTTTCGGGATATAGTGTTGCTTAACATTACATGGATTCACAGAATGGCACAAATATACATGCTAGACAAGGAACTACAATTACACGAAATAGGATTCATTAAAATACCTCGTAAGTAACCTCCACAGCACCAGGGCATTTTAATACTCTCGCAAATATGTAGTGGCTACGACACACTTAAGTACAAGCTCCATAGCATAAGGCGATTGCCAGACGATGACATGGCTATAGCTGGTCGAAAGGCAATTATTTAGAGTTGCCCTCCTCTCGTCTTCAATACAGCGCAACTGCAACGTGAAAAACTCGCTGTACACACACTCATAAAGATACACTAGCCGTTAAATTCGGGCTCGTTACTGTATCCAGCAATCAGGTTTTATATACAGGGTTACTACAAAAGAAAGAGACAACTTCAACTGCCAGTAAAACAAAAACTATTAGAGATAGCAACCTAATTATTTTGGAGGTATGTTGAGAAACTCTCAAAGTTTCGTTTGTTACTATTGGTAACACTGAAGTGTTTTGTTTGTTGTTGCAGAAGCTGAAATGGCGGAAAATCCTGTGGTAAAGGCATATTGCGTATTGGAATTTGCTAAAACGCAATCAGCAACTGTTGTCCAACGACATTTTAGAACACGTTACCACAAAAATGAAATGATGCGCTCACAAAAACCAGTATCGTCTTCATCATGTCGCAACATGTGGATGCAAAATTCACGCCGTATGACCTCATCTTCTTCTCTCAGAAACTGCAACATCTGTAATCTGTAAGGCATCAAGTGCAGTCGCTTCCGCAAGATTTTCCATACAGTTTGCTGTGGAATTTGTAATTGCATGCTTGTCCTAGACGTCGATTTCTGTGGGCTTCTTATGTAGGCAGAACGAACACGTTCAACGTTTTCTTCCGAAACTCTTGGTCTTCCCGAGCTCTTCCCTTTGCACAAACATCCCGCTGTCTGGAAATTTCTATACCAGTTGTAGATTGACTGTCTAGTCGGTGGCGTTTTGTGGTAACGTGTTCTAAAATGTCGTTGGACAACAGTTGCTGATTGCGTTCTAGCAAATTCCAACACGCAATATGCCTTTTCCACAGGATTTTCCGCCATTTCAGCTTCTGCAACAACAAACAAAACACTACAGCGTTACCAATAGTAGCAAACAAAACTTTGAGAGTTTCTCAACATACCTCCAAAATAATTAGGTTGCTATCTATAATAGTTTTTGTTTTACAGGCAGTTGAAGTTGTCTATTTCTTTTGTAGTAACCCTGTACACATAGAGAATGTTAATGAACTACACCGAAGTAATTTGTGAGATTATGCACGTGACTGATATAAGTAATTTGAGATCGGCGATGCATGGTCCCCGGATAAACATAACGCAGCTACATAGCGTTAAACGTGTGGGTAGCAGGTGCTGATAAGTCGGTGTTAAAGCAAAGCAGTTTGAAAAAATGCCTTAGAATATCTTTGAAACTGCTGCCCGAGTATAGAAATATCGATTTTTAGCAGCTCGTTATTAGTGTTCTCAAGATGTAATGTCGCAAAAATCTGTAAAACTTCGAACTAATCACTTAACAGTGCGACACTGAGCATTCATTAATTACGTTCTTGATTTATGTAGCCTACTCTGTAGGTGTTTTTTCAACTACTCTGGTGGCTTAATGCGTAATGCGGGAAGCTGCTATCCCAAAGGTCATGAGTTAAATTCGTATCTTAGAAAACATGTTTTTTATTATTATTTTTTTTTCATTCCAGACTAAGTGCCGCGATACGTAGTGTACTGGCACTTCAGAAACTTATAGCCGTTACTTCAAAATTTCAATAAACACACCATATGTCGCCTATCTCAAATTACTGATTTAAGTAATCTACGTGCTCTGTGAAAATCTTTCAGTATGGTTCATTAAGACACTGTATATATATATATATATATATATATATATTTTTCTCGCTTTTGCATGTCACCTCTGCCATGCTTCATTAGTGCGTATATCAATTATGAATCTTTAAATATTTTCTATCTCCTCCATCAGTTTGTGGTTGTGTAGTAAGCAGAAGTTACCTCCTTAAGCTTTGTATAGCTAGTTTACTAACTGCATAGTGTAGGGGGCACTGTAGCTCCTGATGTCACCTCCGCCGACATTGGTTGTGGCGCCGATCAACTTACAGGCAGATGTGGGCAGCAAGTACTCAGTTCTTCAGCTTCGCATTCTGAAAATATTCTCCAGTCATGGAGGTAACGTCAACTTTTAACTGTCACAACCTTTGACATAACAAATAAGTCAAGAGAATATGCTGAATTATTTTCTCTGTTCAGGTAATTCAGAAAGTGCATTTTAGTTTACATTATTGTATCACACTTTTGGGTAGAACGTAATAATTCCTGTATACAAGTCGACACGACCTCGATACTTTATATTTTTACTTTCTCTACACGTACTATTTACATAGTGTATAGAGAAGGTATTGTATTGCACCTAAAGATTTCACCTGATATATATGTTTTGAGAGAAATATATGTTTTGAGACCCCCTGAATCCAAAAAACTCGTTTTTAGAAAAATGTCAGTGTGTGTATCTGTCTGTGTGTATGTGTGTGTGTGTGTGTGTGTGTGTGTGTGTGTGTGTAGAAAAGACCGTTAAATACTAAAGTATGCGTATCGTCCAAGGATGCGACACAAAGATTTCAAAAAAAATCCCCCCACCCCAAACTACCCTTTACATGATGAAAATTTCAAAAATTTTGATTTTGTTAAAAATGGTTTTAACTATTTTGATTAAAATATCACATATTAAAGATATTTACCTGATAAATAAAATGTATATCTTGAATTTTCTAGGAATAGCCTCTGTAGACTACTTTATTCTGGATGAATTTTGCATAACTGCTAAACCGTAAGAGATGGACGAAAACTTAAAACACAAAAAATATAGAGCACATTAAAACACACAATTTATGTTATATAGATGCTTTTCTTGGATTTGATCATTTTTTAGGTATTCCTTGTTTTTTGGTTCAGCTTTCAAAAACATACTTTTCTCACACAGGAATTTGTCAACTCCTGTCCATATAAACAAAGAAACTTTAGTCACATAGGAACTACCACTTTAACCTATTGCCTTATTTCGCTTCTACTAACAGGGAAGGAAGTAATAAGACTATTTCTGCTAATTTTTTCTCGATTAGATGAGGTAAATAGAATAATTTGTTGCAGAGATGTATAGAAAGTCATATGAATGGAACACACTTGATTTTTTACTAGATATCAATGAAATGGTAGATTTCAAATAGCAAATATCCATTGATTTAAAACTGTAAGCTAGCAGGGAATATAAAATTGGGAAAAATAAGGAATTTACTTAAATTCAAGGCGAAATAAAGGATTCGTTTTTGCATAGTTTGTCTTGTTCAAAGTAGCTTCCTGTGAAGGTGCAAGAAACTAGCTCGCCCGGTCCTCCTCAGCACGCATATAAGTTAGATATGCTCCACCCTAGAGAGCAGTCAACATATTAAGGAACATCTCATACGTAGGTCTGTGCAGTACAACTCAGGTTCATAGCCAAGCGGTATTATTAGCTTGAGTATGTAAACTGTTTAAGATATCATAGACAAGTCCACAAGCAGTGCACCAGCACAATTTCCTAGTATCGTCCATCATGCAACTGCATAACTCAATGTTCGATAGATAGAGTCAGATTGAAAAACTCAGTGCCATGGTCGGGATGTTAACCACGGAGCTCCTTATCTCTGGGCGGTTGCTCTGTCACTGAGCTACCATGGCAACATGCCGGCATAGCACTGAATTTCTCAACTCACTCGTATCGGGAGATCCGTGATTCAAATCCCGGCCATGGCATTGAGTTTTTTAGTCTGACTCTACCTATCCAACTCCTGTCCTTCACGTGGCTAAGTGTAAGAAAACAGTTATTCCATACAAATTGACCATAATAGTTGGCCATACTATGAATCCTGAGACTTAAGTCGCCATTGGGGTTGTCATCTCAAAATAATTTGAGATCACCTTGTGGTTTACCGAGAAACATGCGAATCAGTTGAGAAATTCAGTGCTATGCCGGCATGTTGCCATGGAAGCTCAGCGGCACAGCAACCGGCTAGAGATCGGGAGATCCGTGGTTCAAATCCCGGCCATGGCATTGAGTTTTTCAGTCTGACTCTACCCATGTAACTCCTGTCCTTCACACGGCTAAGTGTAAAAAAAAAAGTATTCCATACATAACTCAATGTTACATTACACACAAACAAAACTTGCCAGAACACCAAGCAGGCCTTGTACTGACGAGGACACTTTTGGGTAACTCTAAACATTTTAGTCCTCGAACTCAATTTACTTAAGGTATTTCATTCAGTGATCTGCACACATGCTGCATTTTGAAACTGTCTTCTTCCAACCATGATAGCAGGTATATATTCATGTTACTCGTACCTATGTTCAACAAACTATTGTTACAGGTGCTTATTCTTCTATTCCATTATTGTAAACCGATAATGGTTTCATTGCTTATTTCTAATGTAGGTAAAACGAGCGCCAAAGAAAATCTCACTGCACCTTGTATTTACGTCACATTGTTTACCGTTGTGCGTGGCCTTGCGAAGTCCTGATTAGTTGCTTTAGACCCCAATAGAAGAGTACGCCACTTCTAAATAGTTACACCAATGTTGTCCAGGGTTACAAAGTGATGTAGCAACGGAGCATATGTTCACGCTCTCCGTTCTATTGGCTATAAGAGTAAAAGAAAGATTGAGTGCGTTCACTTTGTCATTCTTTATCCTTTACCATTGGTGAGTGTAGGACACACCTCAAAAGACCGCAGAAAACGATACAAAATCCGCAGAAGATTTTCTTTGGCTCAGAGCTTACAAGAAGAATAGGGGAACACAATAAGTCTAAGTGATGGTTAGTTGTTTTAAAAGTTAGTAACTATGTGATTGTTTAGAAACAGCGTTTATTTTGAATTATCAGAAGAAGAAATTAATAAACAAGAAACTAATAATAACTTCGCACTTGAGAAAAGTGCAGGTATTTTAAATTTTATATAAATAAGTTTATACCAAATATCTAGGAAAAGGATAACTCCACTAAACAAACCAAAACAAACAATTAAGAAGCTCTATATTATTTTGTAGCATAGTTTGTGCATCTGTTACTGACAAAGGTGGTTCAGATTGAAGAGAGCTTCATGGGTTATTTCCCAAAAAATTCAAGATATGCATTGTGCTTGTAATTAAAGTATCTTACGCGTATGGTACTTTAATCAAAATCATCGGGAAAAAAATCACAGTTTTCGAAATAAGTTTCCTATATAGAATAGCTTGGGTGTACAGATCTTGAAATTATATTACCTAGACACACCACTGGCGCTAGTATCGTTGTCGCTAATTGAAACCTCTCGGGGCATCTGGAGGGTAGAACGGGCTTTTTGCCATATGTTCAGTACACTTAAAAGACTTTAAAAGTGAGATGGTTTAATAATTAACATGGTGCATTCCTATACGGCATAACTGTACCAATCACTGAAAAAATGATTCTGAGTTTATTCTTACCATCGGTAAGAATAAACTGTAACAAAATTTGTGGTTTGTGTTTCAAACCCATTGCTATTTACTCTCGTGGGTTTGCTCGGTCACTAAACAATGATTTATTTTAGTTGTCCAATACATAAACCAGAGTTACTGAGTAAAGCCGATGTCCCACAGTCAAATATTTTGGTGCAATACTCTTCAAACAAGAAATTGGATCGTCAACATTGGATAATTTCATTGTGTACAATTTCCGTCCCTTTTTTTTTTTTTTTGGTCTAATTCCAGTTAACTACAACAGGATACAGCGGTTTATAATGTTTGGTCCAAACGTATGAAATCAACCAATGAGCGACCTGGTGGTAATAACGTAAGAAGATGGCAGCTAGCGCTGGGTCTTTCTTCCCGCCCATATGATTGTGTGAAACTTTGCTGTATCTTGTAGACTTTGTCCTAAATAATAGGATTATAGTAGCTGGGCGATGGTTGAAATACACATTTTTTTTTTTTTTTTTTTTTTTGTGCGGCAGAGATTTATAAAACAATGACTAGGCTATGTATAACCACTGCAAATGTATTTTATCGGGTCCATTTGGACCTAATCTTCTTTTCTCAATAAAAATATAAAAACGTGGTCTTACTTTTGATTTGCTGGTATGGACTGCCTCATATTTGTGACTTGGAGAGTGATATTTGCTTCAAATAAGGACAGCAACTTTCTAAACAAATTTTCGTCTATTCTAAGCGAGTTAAAATAATTTAAAGAGTCAGAGACGAGTTCATTTAGTAGCGTATGTAATTCACGTCTTCCTTGGCCAACTTTCCTACGTTCCAGCCATGGTCTAGTCCACCAACGTCTTTTTTATTGGTTTTTCTTTGTATTATAATATGCTCTTGCAACGTACACATAAACTAAGCTTGCGACAGCGAACGTAAATAATTGTGGATCAGCAACCTTCACCATTTTCTATCAGCTGTTCATGTGCGTGAGAAAATATTTGGACCAATACACACTCCCGTGGGAATGGAATAGAGAAATTGTACACAATGCTCACATTGTATAACATTTTTTGGATCAAATTTTGACCCTGGGACATCGACTTATGTCGTCGTTAGCTGCTCCAAGACGTGGCAACTTTGTGCCATCGAAATACCACCGACTGTACTCAATGCATTTTGAGAAAAATTGTTCATGAGAATAAAGGCAAGATTATGGTAAATCTGTAGTTCTTTCGATATTTAGTTTCACTTCTTATCTAACAAAGGAGGTAATAAAAACGCTAAATGCATGCTTATAACTATTTTGTATATGTTGATTAGCTTTAGAAAGCAGTGTTAAAATATGAGATTCAACATTATAATTTGTCTTAAATTTAAAAAAATTACCCGAAATCTCCAATAACCTAATTTTTTAAATCTGTAATTTCAGACTGAGACACACAACCCCACAGGATGCTAAAAAGGAATTTTGCAAAAGCGTTAGAACATATAGAACATTAATAAACGATTCTAATTTAAGATTTGTTTATAATTAATTCAGGAAGCACAGACCATATTCGTCTATAGTGCAATCATATTAATATACTTATTCTTATCTAACTAAAATAGATCACAAATACTGATGGAATATGTTTAGTTAAGGTCTTCAATGTAGTTTACTGTAGAGGAATACAGGTACCTAATTTCACATATATTTTATTTTTATACCATCTCTAACATTCCAGTATCCCGTATCTGTTTTTTATGCTAAATTATTTTATTTATTTGTTTGTTTTTATATATTTACATACCACCTTAGGTAATAACGTCTTATTACCATGTTGATGTTATATAACAACTGCTTAAACTTATGGGGTGTAGATTAAAGCTGTCCTACTGGATTAACTTAACATTCATATTTCCAGGCTCGTGAAGTTGGGGAATAATAGTCATGAAATAAGCATTTCTTCATCAGCCTAGAATTGAACCCAGCATATCTTGCATTTTTAATTCTGCATTTTGACAAAAGAGTTTATCAATTAACATGTTTCTTTGGATATAAAGACGAAAATCAAATAAACAAATTCCGTTTTTATGGAAAGGAAGGACGTCAAATAAATATGATTTGCCAAAAGTAAGAAAATGGTTGTCACAGAAAAAAGAGAAACCTTTAACCATAAACTTCAGTTTTGTTTGACAAAAATAAAATACGCAGCATTTTTTTCTAGATACCTTATTGAAAAGTTATTGTTGTTTACTGGCCAAATGTTTTATCAAAGCCAAATTATACCTATCTACCTATTACCTGCCTATACACATACATATTAACGAGACCAGCATTTTTGTTAAAAGGGATTGACTATTTTTTATGATTTACTACTTATGCAAAAGTCGTTCAGAATGATGAGTGTGTCACAAATATTTCACCTATAAATTTTATTTCTGATCAATATGTTTTAAACATAGGTCAGATAGTTTTTGTTTTGATAAAAATATTAAAAAATTATCCATAGAAAAAGTAATTTGTGGTAGTGAGATTTTCTTCAAAATTTTCGTGTCATATCCATGGAGGTTTTTGAGCTTACATTTTCAGTTTGGTAGTTAACGGACACACAAAATACACAGACACACACATTCTGAACTAACCCCAAAATGCTGTTTTTCTTCTTTATTCAGGGGACCTTAAAGTGTGCATTTCTAGTTAAATCCTTGTATGGAAGTATTATATACAATGCCACGATTTTATCTTGGGACGGCATGTTGTTATGTTAATTAAATTGTTTAAACACCAGCACGATAAACCGAAGATGCATGATTAAAACTCCCTTTAAAAGTGCTATTAAATTTTTCGGTCTGAATCTAATACTTTAACTTTCCTATCAATGATGAGGGCTTCTCAAGTGATCTACCGTGTCAGGTGCTCTATGGCCTTCTTCAGGAAGCTTTTTATAAACTTGACACAGCAGATCACCCGAGAAACCGTCATCAGTAACCATCGCGTGCATCATCTTTCTTATCCATGTTTGAGCCTGCCACTTCTTCAACAGATATCAAATTATTAAACAATTATTGATATTTCCATCCACATGTTTAAATTATAATCCCATGTGGAGTTGAAATATATGGAGTAAGTTCAAGGAAATATTTGAGTCACTGAATTATCTTAAACTTTTTAATTTTAATAACAACAATAACAATAATAATAAAAATAATAATAAGAAATACACACTTAAATATTGATTAATTGCAGCGAGTCTGGCGCAATAAATTAAATAGCTCATCATTATTGTTGATGTTAAAGCATTTCAACTTCACTCTTTTCCGTACAGAAAGATATTGTCAATGAAGTAATCAACCCATCATTATTAAGGGTATCTCAGAAAGGTAGAAAAGACAGGGAAGATAACTTTGTTTTGCCCAATTGCAATAGTAACAACCTGGAATGACAGACTAGGAATGGTAAAATGTCCTTATCATACAGGTAACCATGCGGTGTTCCTCTAGGAGTTGCAACACAAAAGGCACTTTCTAGATCCCTGGCAGAACAATGTAAGCTTTCGTGCTGAAGTGTGTTAACACATTTTCTAAAGCACAATTCCCCATGAGGATAATGCTGCAGAGCCACGTTCAGTTTGAACAACAGCTTGCATAGAATCCTCCTCACTGAAGGCTTTCATGCGACTATGATGTGGCATGCATCACATAACAGAACGCATTTGCGAGATGACATTTCTAGTGCCTCTTTGTTGCCTTTTAGCTTGACAATCAGTTGCAAGTAGCTTTGCAAATCTAGAGTGCAATCAATAACAATAGCAGCATCTATGACGTTCATTGCTAATGAGTTCGTTCTATACTACTTAACTTCGAAATATCAGACCATTTAAATAAAAAATCTGATGTGTTCCATTCACATGACTTACTCTACATCTCCGCAACCAATTATTGTTAAAAAGCTTATTTTTCTATTTACTTCATCTAATCGAGAAAAATTAGCAGAAATAGTCTTATTACCTGCTTCTCTGTAAGTAGAAACGAAATAAGGGAGTACCATATGTTAAAGTGATAGTCATAAGCTGGTTGCTACATCACTGAAGTTCCTTTGTATGGACAGGAGTTGACAAATTCCTGTATGAAAAAAGTATGTTTTTCAAAGGTGAAACTAAAAACAAGGAATATCTAAAAATCGATCAACTCCACGAAAAAAAAGTATATAGCATAAATTGTGTGTTTTTTTGAATGTGCTCTACATTTTTGTGTGGTAAGTTTTTGTCCATCTCTTACGGTTTAGCAGTTATGCAAAATTCCGTAAAATTCATCCAGAATAAAGTAGTCTTCAGAAGCTATTCCCGAAAAATTCGAAATATACATTTTATTTGTCATAAACGATATTTTAATCGAAATCATAACAGCTAGTTTTGAGAAAATCAAAATTTTCGAAAAAAGTTCCATTTAAAGTGTAGTTAGGGGGAGATTTTTCTAGAAATCTGTGTGTCGCATCCCTGGAATATACTAAATTTAAATACCAAGTTTGGTATTTTACCGACTTTTCGTTTTTGAGTTATCGTGTTTAAAGTCACACGGACACACATACATACACACACATACATACATACATACATCATAAATGCATCCATCCATCCATCCATCCATCCATCCATCCATCCATCCATCCATCCATCCATCCATCCATCCATCCATCCATCCATCCATCCATCCATCCATCCATCCATCCATCCATCCATCCATCCATCCATCCATCCATCCATCCATCCATCCATCCATCCATCCATCCATCCATCCATCCATCCATCCATCCATCCATCCATCCATCCATCCATCCATCCATCCATCCATCCATCCATCCATCCATCCATCCATCCATCCATCCATCCATCCATCCATCCATCCATCCATCCATCCATCCATCCATCCATCCATCCATCCATCCATCCATCCATCCATCCATCCATCCATCCATCCATCCATCCATCCATCCATCCATCCATCCATCCATCCATCCATCCATCCATCCATCCATCCATCCATCCATCCATCCATCCATCCATCCATCCATCCATCCATCCATCCATCCATCCATCCATCCATCCATCCATCCATCCATCCATCCATCCATCCATCCATCCATCCATCCATCCATCCATCCATCCATCCATCCATCCATCCATCCATCCATCCATCCATCCATCCATCCATCCATCCATCCATCCATCCATCCATCCATCCATCCATCCATCCATCCATCCATCCATCCATCCATCCATCCATCCATCCATCCATCCATCCATCCATCCATCCATCCATCCATCCATCCATCCATCCATCCATCCATCCATCCATCCATCCATCCATCCATCCATCCATCCATCCATCCATCCATCCATCCATCCATCCATCCATCCATCCATCCATCCATCCATCCATCCATCCATCCATCCATCCATCCATCCATCCATCCATCCATCCATCCATCCATCCATCCATCCATCCATCCATCCATCCATCCATCCATCCATCCATCCATCCATCCATCCATCCATCCATCCATCCATCCATCCATCCATCCATCCATCCATCCATCCATCCATCCATCCATCCATCCATCCATCCATCCATCCATCCATCCATCCATCCATCCATCCATCCATCCATCCATCCATCCATCCATCCATCCATCCATCCATCCATCCATCCATCCATCCATCCATCCATCCATCCATCCATCCATCCATCCATCCATCCATCCATCCATCCATCCATCCATCCATCCATCCATCCATCCATCCATCCATCCATCCATCCATCCATCCATCCATCCATCCATCCATCCATCCATCCATCCATCCATCCATCCATCCATCCATCCATCCATCCATCCATCCATCCATCCATCCATCCATCCATCCATCCATCCATCCATCCATCCATCCATCCATCCATCCATCCATCCATCCATCCATCCATCCATCCATCCATCCATCCATCCATCCATCCATCCATCCATCCATCCATCCATCCATCCATCCATCCATCCATCCATCCATCCATCCATCCATCCATCCATCCATCCATCCATCCATCCATCCATCCATCCATCCATCCATCCATCCATCCATCCATCCATCCATCCATCCATCCATCCATCCATCCATCCATCCATCCATCCATCCATCCATCCATCCATCCATCCATCCATCCATCCATCCATCCATCCATCCATCCATCCATCCATCCATCCATCCATCCATCCATCCATCCATCCATCCATCCATCCATCCATCCATCCATCCATCCATCCATCCATCCATCCATCCATCCATCCATCCATCCATCCATCCATCCATCCATCCATCCATCCATCCATCCATCCATCCATCCATCCATCCATCCATCCATCCATCCATCCATCCATCCATCCATCCATCCATCCATCCATCCATCCATCCATCCATCCATCCATCCATCCATCCATCCATCCATCCATCCATCCATCCATCCATCCATCCATCCATCCATCCATCCATCCATCCATCCATCCATCCATCCATCCATCCATCCATCCATCCATCCATCCATCCATCCATCCATCCATCCATCCATCCATCCATCCATCCATCCATCCATCCATCCATCCATCCATCCATCCATCCATCCATCCATCCATCCATCCATCCATCCATCCATCCATCCATCCATCCATCCATCCATCCATCCATCCATCCATCCATCCATCCATCCATCCATCCATCCATCCATCCATCCATCCATCCATCCATCCATCCATCCATCCATCCATCCATCCATCCATCCATCCATCCATCCATCCATCCATCCATCCATCCATCCATCCATCCATCCATCCATCCATCCATCCATCCATCCATCCATCCATCCATCCATCCATCCATCCATCCATCCATCCATCCATCCATCCATCCATCCATCCATCCATCCATCCATCCATCCATCCATCCATCCATCCATCCATCCATCCATCCATCCATCCATCCATCCATCCATCCATCCATCCATCCATCCATCCATCCATCCATCCATCCATCCATCCATCCATCCATCCATCCATCCATCCATCCATCCATCCATCCATCCATCCATCCATCCATCCATCCATCCATCCATCCATCCATCCATCCATCCATCCATCCATCCATCCATCCATCCATCCATCCATCCATCCATCCATCCATCCATCCATCCATCCATCCATCCATCCATCCATCCATCCATCCATCCATCCATACGGACATTTTGTGAAAATGACTTTTTTTTTTGGATACAGGAGACTCTAAAATATATATTTCCGGTAAAATCTTGGTATCGAATTTTTGGGTGAAGTGCAATACCTTCCCTATACACTATGTACATAGTACGTATATAGAAAGTAAAAATATTGACTAAAAGTGTATTGCACGTTTTTTATATTACAAGTAAATATCAGGAATATTTATTGTTATATGTTTAAAAACTATAATGGAAAAGAGTGAGAGAGAGAGAGGGAGAGAGAGAGAGAGGGAGAGAGAGAGAGACCGAGAAGCTGATAAGAGGAGAGGCAGATACTTTAAATAGCAATACTATTTTACATCTTATATTATATTCCTCTACTATATACAGCATGTCCCAGAATTAGGCTGCACAAATTGACGGGATTGTAGATAAGCAGTTTCTGATAGGGAAACTGCCATACTTTTTGCTGTAAATTAAAAAAAATTGGACTGCGTGTTCCATTTTCAATCAGAATGCCACATATGTACGCCAGTATTGGTGCATGATGGATACCTTATTTAAAATGATTTGACTTTAAAATTTGGCAAAATTGCCTATTCTTACTTTCTCCATACGCACTATGTACATAGTGTATAGAGAAAGTATTGCACTCCACCCAAAAATTCGATACCGAGATTTCACCGGAAATATATGTTTTAGGGTCCCCAATATCTAAAAAAAGCATTTTCACAAAAAGTTCCGTGTGAGAGTGTGTCCGTGTGTCCGTGTGTCTGTGAACACGATAACTCAAAAACGAAAAGTCGGTAAAATACCAAACTTGGTATTTAAGTTTAGTATCTTCCAGGGATGCGACACGAAGATTTTGAGAAAAATCCCCCCACCCCCAACTACCCTTTACATGGCACTTTTTTCGAAAATTTTGATTTTCTCAAAAATGGCTCTAACGATTTTGATTACAATTTCGGATATTAAACATACTTATCTGACAAATAAAATGTATATCTTGAATTTTCTGGGAATAGCCTCTGAAGAGTAGTTTATTCTGGATAAATTTTACTGAATTTTGAATAACTGCTAAACCGTAAGAGATGGACAAAAACTTACCAAACAAAAGATGTAGAGCACATTAAAACACACAATTTATATTATATACATTTTTTTCGTGGAGTTGGTCGTTTTTGTGACATTCCTTATTTTTGGTTTCTGCTATGAAAAACGTATACCTTTCTCATACAGGAACTTGTCAACTCCTATCCATATAAACAAAGGAACTTCATTGACATAGCAACCAGCTTTTGACTATCACTTTTACCTACGGTTGTCCCTTGTTTCGCTTCTACTTACAAGGAATCGAGTAATTAGACTATTTCTGCTATTTTTTTCCGATTAGCATAAAGTAAATAGAAGTATAAGCTTTTTAAGAATTATTTGCTGCAGGGATATGGAGAAAGTCATGTGAATGGTACATATCAGATTTTTACTTTCTCCATACGCATAGTGTATAGAGAAAGTATTGCACTCCACCAAAAATTCGATACCGAGATTTCACCGGAAATATGTTTTAGGCTCCCCAATATCCAAAAAAAAGCATTTTCACAAAAAGGTCCGTGTGTGTGTGTGTGTTTGTGTCCGTGTGTCCGTGTGTTTGTGAACACGATAACTCAAAAACGAAAAGTCGGTAAAATACCAAACTTGGTATTTAAGTTTAGTATCTTCTAGGGATGCGACACGAAGATTTTGAGAAAAATCCCCCCGCCTCAAACTACCCTTTACATGGAACTGTTTTCGAAAAGTTTGATTTTCTAAAAAATGGCTCTAACGATTTTGATTAAAATATCATATATTAAAGATATTTACCTGACAAATAAAATGTATATTTTATGTATAATACAAATATATACAAATAAATAATATAAATTTATACAAATCAGATAAACAATTTTACTTTATGTAAACTCGTACGCTTCCACGGCCGATGTCAAATATATTGGTGGCTGCTTCCGGTATTGGCCCTCTTGTCTTGTAGTTCATGTTTTCGCCGACGCTTTGCGCAACTTGTGTTCAGCTAGCAGTGCCCAGAGAAGAAGCTTAACACAAGTTGCGCGAAACGTCGACGAAAACGTGAACTACAAGACAAAACGGACAATACCGGAAGTAGCCGTCAATAAATTTTACTTTATACCTGTAACAAACTGAGGACATTGCAAAAGATAACAAGAAGTACATATAACTATAGGTAATGATTGCAAGTATACGCTTTTAAAATTAAATTATCCTAGATAACTTAACAAGTTTAAGAAAGTTAAAAAAGAATTCAAGCGAACATAGTTTGAATAAGTGAAGCTAATAATTATACTGTGATATAACTGTCTTCGGAATCACTGAGGATAAAATCTTGTGGAACTTTTCTTTTTACCTTCTCATCTGAGGGTTTCTTTAGTCCAATGTGATATGTTTTAACTCTTGGTACTTTCGACTGGTCTTAAGAAGAATTTCTTTGAGATCAATTTGAAGTACTCTTTATGGTGAGAATATCAAATTTCTGAGGGGCTGGCAATTTCTTATAGAGTATGAAGCTTTAGTGATAGTGCGGAGAAATTCGATTTTTATAACCGAAGTCGGCGAGAGTGAGTTTTTCTGACCGTACACCACACAGGAGCAGCGTATGAGATTATAGAACGTTTGAGAGATTTATATAGCGGTATTGAGGCTTCCATCACAAGCGGTGATCTCTTGTGCAGTAGATGGTATACCCTTGTGTTTCTGGAGTAGTTATTGTTGAAATGTAGGATATATGAGAATTCCAGGTAAGCTTTTACTCTTCGATATTTAATTGGTCGTGTGAGTGTGTGTGTGTGGGTGTGTGTGGGTGTGTGGGTGTGTGGGGGGGTGTGTGTGGGTGTATGTGGGTGTGTGGGTGTGTATGTGTGGGTGTGTGGGTGTGTGTGGGTGTGTGTGGGTGTGTGTGTGGGTGTGTGTGGGTGTGTGTGGGTGTGTGTGGGTGTGTGTGTGGGTGTGTGTGGGTGTATGTAGATGTGTGTGGGCGTGTGTGTGGGTATGGGTGTGGGTGGGTTTGTTTTGGGTGTGTGGGCGTGTATGGGTGTGTGTGGGTGGGTGTGTTGGTATGTGTGGGGGTGGGTGTGTTGGTGTGTGTGTGTGTGGGTGGGTGTGTGTGTGTGGGTGGGTGTGTGGGTGTGTGGGTGTGTGTGGGTGTGTGTGGGTGTGTGTGGGTGTGTGTGGGTGTGTGGGTGGGTGTGTGGGTGTGTGTGGGTGGGTGTGTGTGCGTGGGTGTGTGTGTCCATGAGTTCGTGTGCCTGTTTACACTATAACTCAAAAACTAAACCTAGTATTTAGGTTTATGTCGTATCTTTCAAGGATGTGACACAAAGATATTGAGGAAAATCCCTCCACTCCAAACTACTCTTTACAAGGAAAAAGTTTCGAACATTTTGATGGCAGTAATAATTTAGATTGAAATACTCTATATTAAATACATGTACGTGGCAAACAGAATGTCTATCTCTACTTCTCTGGAAATACCTTCTGAAGACGTATTCATTCTGGATTTCTTTTGCATAAATGATAAACCGCAAGAGATAGACAAAATTTACAGCACAAAATATATAGATATCTTTAAAACACGCAACTTGTTATACATATTTTTCGTGGAATTGGCTGTTTCCAAGATGTTCCTTCTTATTGGTTTCAGTTTTAAAACACTTAAACATTTTTCATATGGGAATTTGTCAACTGCTGACCATGAAAATAAATTAATTTTAATCATATAGTAACAGATTCTAAACAAATGACTTTAGCTTAGTGTATTTTCTTATTTCCGTTCTACTTATAAGGAAATAATTAATACGGCCATATCTGCTATCTTCTGTTTACTTTGATTAGCACGAAGCAGAGAGAAGGCTGATTCTGTAAGAAAATGATGTTGCAGAATAGTTAGAGCAGGTCTCATGTAAATGGTACACATTAGATATTTACTTACTCCAGTATGTAGGTATAGTGGCAAAATTCTTGTGTTCTACCCAAAAAAAATTGTCAATGTTTCACCGAAAATAAAGGTTTTGAGACCCTCTAAACCGCAAAGGTATTCTTTTCAAAATAAGCACCTTCCCAACATACAACACGAAGATTTTCAAGAATATCTCCCCACAACAAACTGCGCTTTCGAAAATATTATTTTTCCCAAAAATGCCTCCCACGGTTTTGTGAAAACATTTGTATTTAAAATATATTCATGACAAAGGAAGCGTAAATCTTGAATTTTCTGAGAATATCCTCTGAAGTCGTCTTCATTTTCAGTGACTTTTCCATAACTTATAAACCGTAAGAAACACAGAGAGACACAATATTTAACGCAAAAATAAATAATATTTATTTAAAATATACAAATAATGTTAAATAGTATACTATGAAAATAACCATTTCCGAGGTATTACTTTTTATTCGTTAATTTAAAAAAATGTTTTCTGAAATGGAAATTCCCTGTTCTACTTTTTCTAGTACATGTCATGTTTTTGTTTATATCCTAGCCACTTATGTTCGGAGTTTCTGTCCGAAAAACTACTGGAAAAACCTTTCTGGAAAAACTCCTTTGAGAGCCCTATTTTTTAAAGAAAAGAACTTGTGAAAAAAGTCTATGTGTGTTGTATGTTCACGTGTTTATGAACAGCATAACTCAAAAACGAAAAGTTGGTTAAATATCAAACTTTATATTTAAATTCAGTTTCTACTCTCAAACTACCATTTACATCGAATGTGTTTTGAATTATTAAATATCCTCAAAAATAAACTAACATGTTTAATTACACTACCACATGTACAAGATATTTCCTTGACGATTGTAACTTATATATTAAATTTTAGGAATAGCCTATGTAGTTGTTTTATTCTGCATAACATTTGCATGACTGGTAAACCGTAAGGGAAAACAAAACTTACAACAAAAAAAGAAAGAAAAGAAAAACGGTTGTTTTCACATTTAAAATATTTATACTTTCCTCAAATAGGATGTTATTCTTTTTACCCTATTCTGGTCAAGTAAAGAACGTAATTTTAAAGCACAACAACCAGCACTTAAAACATATGATTGTTGCCAAATCCTACAGCATCCGCTATTTTCGTTGTACTAATAAAGAAGAATGTAATATAACCATTTCTAATAATGTTTATTTCAATTAGTATTAGATAGTTGATGTAAGAATATCTTGCAAATAATGTACAAAGTCAGGCGAATGTGACACATCAGATTTTTTACACAAACAAATTTTTAGATTTTGGGTAACTGTTAAATTAAGTTTTAATATGGTAAAATGTTGATTTAAACTCTAAAAACAGAAAATGCTTCTAAACATTATCGAATGGGAGTAGTGCATTAGATTATTTTAATTTAACGTCCTTTAACCTGGTAGGTAATAATAGACGATGCATTTACTGGGTGAAATAATGATCATAGAGACTAGGGGTCCATAGAACTAAAGAATTACTGGAAATCAAGATAAATGTTAGCAAAATGTTATTACTTAGTTCCTAATAAGTAGAAGGGAATAAGGGAAAACACTATGCTAAAGAGATAGTCAAATGTTTTAAAACTTATCGTTATGCGATTATCATTGCAAATCACTTCTGTGCTTGACCAGAAGTAGAACAAAAGAAAAACAGACACTTCCTGTGTGAGAAAAGTTTAAACACTTTACAATTGAAACCAATAACAACGAATATCTCGAAAACGGTTACTTCCACAACAAAAACGTAAAGGACAAGAATTGTGTGTTATCATGAGGTACATTTTTTGTGTTGTACGGTTTTTTCTATCCCTTACGGTTTAGCAGTTGAGCAAAATCAGCAAAATTCATCCAGAATAAAGAGGTCTTCAGAGGCTATTCCAAACATTTTCGAGATATACATTTTATTTCGGACATAAATAGCTTTAATATACGAAATTTTAATCAAAATCGTTAGAGACACTTTTAAGAAAATCAAAATTTTCGAAATGTTTTCCATGTAAAGGTGGGGGATTTATTTTGAAAATCTTCGTATCGCATCCTTGGAAGGTACTAAACCTAAATACCAAGTTTGGTATTTAACGGTCTTTTTGTTTTGGGGCTATGCTGTCCACAGACACACACTAGGACCTTTTTTTAAAAATGCTCTTTTCGGACTCAGGGGACCCCAAAACATATATTTCCGGTGAAGTCTCGGTATTGAATTTTTGGGTGCATTTTAATACCTTCTCTATCCCTATGCACATTGTACATATAGGGCTAGAGAAGGTAAAAAATACATAATTTCTTCAATCGGGAAGTCATTTGTTCATTTTTACTTTCTCCATACGCACTCTGTACATAGTGTATAGAGAACGTATTGCACTCCACCAAAAATTCGATACCGAGATATCACCGGAAATATATGTTTTAGGGTCCCCAATATCTAAAAAAAGCATTTTCACATAAAGTTCCGTGTGTGTGTGTGTGTGTGTGTGTGTGTGTGTGTGTGTGTGTGTCCGTGTGTCCGTGTGTCTGTGAACACGATAACTCAAAAACGAAAAGTCGGTAAAATACCAAACTTGGTATTTAAGTTTAGTATCTTCTAGGGATGCGACACGAAGATTTTGAGAAAAATCCCCCCACCCCAAACTACCCTTTACATGGAAATTTTTTCGAAAATTTTGATTTTCTCAAAAATGGCTCTAACGATATTGATTAAAATTTCGGATATTAAACATATTTACCTGACAAATGAAATGTTTATCTTGAATTTTCTGGGAATAGCCTCTGAAGAGTAGTTTATTCTGGATGGATTTTACTAAATTTTGAATGACTGCTAAACTGTAAGAGATGGACAAAAACTTACTAAACAAAAAATGTAGAGCACTTTAAAACACACAATCTATGTTATATACATTTTTTTCGTGGAGCTCGTCGTTTTTGTGACATTCCTTATTTTTAGTTACCGCTATGAAAAACATATACTTTTCTCATACAGGAACTTGTCAACTCCTATCCATATAAACAAAGGAACTTCATTGACATAGCAACCAACTTTTGACTATCACTTTAACCTACGGTTGTCCCTTATTTCGCTTCTACTTACAAGGAAGCGAGTAATAAGGCCATTTCTGCTAATTTTTTCTGATTAGCATAAAGTAAATAGAAGTATAAGCTTTTTAAGAATTATTTGTTGCAGGGATATGGAGAAAGTCATGTGAATGGTACACATCAGATTTTTTAAGATTGTACATGTCACTGATAACAGTTCGGTGGATTTGGATCGTATGTAGTTAAATAGAGCGCTTCGATATAACTTATTGTTCCTTGAGTTGGTATAGTGTTGGTCATTGAATGCCAATAGATAGAGATCGCAACACTTTCCGAGGTTTCCACAATTTCAGTAGTACTAACATACTTTTAAGGTGTATGATAGAACTGTGTATTATTTATGATCGACCTTTAATTGCTGTCGTTCTCAGGATCCCATTCCAAATTGGGCGTGAAGGACCAAATTTTTCTCAGCGGTTTCTTTATCAGAAGGTATTTAATGTGCGTAAATCTACGACACACGACTCACTGCTTTACTTCACCCTCTAAGGACAACATTCTCAGGAGTTTTACGTATGAAAAAAAAAATTTGCGCCGGGTTTAAACCCGCGACCTTTGAAACAAATGCTTAGTGTATAGTTCAGAAGCCAGGACCATAAATCCTCCAGTATTAATTATATTAATGATGTGAATAATGTTAACGTATCGTTCAATATAAAATGAAAATATGTCAAGTAACCTGAGTAGATCAATATAATAAAGCATTAGGTTTGTTGAAAATATTTATATAATCTGTGCTTTGAAACCCTAGTAACTCAACTATAATTTTAGCAGTGGAATAAAAAAAGTCATCTATTGTTAGCATTCGAATAGTGATACTTCGATCTTATTCATACACAGACAATAAGCCGTTTTAACCATCAGGCTACTGTGATGCAACGAGAATATGCTTTTAAAAATCTTCTCTAATGCCTACACATTACATTATTTCTACACGTTGTTTGCACCACTAGGCAATGTTTCAAAATGTGATCTGGATTTGGTACTTTTTTACTTCCTCTATACATATGTACATAGTGTATAGAGAAACTATTGTAATACACCGAAAACTTCGATACCGAGATTTCACCGGGAATATATGTTTTAAGTCCCCCTGAATCCAAAAGAGACATTTTTGGAAAATGGTCCGTGTCTGTAGACACCATAGCTCAAAAACGAAAAGTTTGTTAAATACCAAACTTGGTATTTAAGTTTAGTGTCATCTAAGAATGCGACAAAAAGATTTTCAAAAAAATCCTCCCCACAACCAATTATCATTCAAATTTTTTAAAAACTTTCGAAAATGTTGATTTTCTGAAAATTGCCTCTAACGATTTTGACTAAAATATCTTATATTACAAATATTTACTTATCTAATAAAATGTATATCTTGATTTTTCTGAGAAAAGACTCTGAACACTATTCTAGATAAATTTCACAAAATTTTGTATAACTGTCAAACCGTCAGAGATAGACAAGAACTTATATAACAAAATGTAGAGCTCGTTAAAACACACAATTTACGTTATTTACATTATTTTCGTGGAGTGGATCGTTTTTTAGATATTCCTTGTTATTAGTTTGAGCTTAAAATTTGTCAACTCCTGTCCATAGAAACGAAGGAACTTTAGCCTCATCCCAACCAGTATGATACCCCCTCATTCCCTTCTACTTAATGGAAGCAAGTAATAAGACTATATCTACTCGATTAGCATGTAGTAAAAATAATTATAACCTTTATAACAATAATTTGTGTCAGGGATGTAGAGAAAGTCCTGTGAATGGAACACATTTATTTTTTATTCTGTTAATGATCCACTTTGTAGTAACTTATTGGTCTATAAAGTTCGGCCCTTGCCATGGTTATCACAAGCTTACTCACATTTCAGCGATACGGCGTACAACATGTTCTAATCCACAAGGTTAGTGATTTTAAAACTAACCTATGTATAACTGGCTTTAAAATCTACGTACTAAAGCTATCTATATAGTATAAACATGAATGCCAATTATGCGGAAAACGAATATATAGCTTGGTTGCGAACGAACGCATTTATGTTCTACTAAACGCAATATTAAATGTGCACTGGTTTAAATTGCACTGTGTTTATTACGGGGTAAATTAATGTGGAAGAAGTTTCCCACATAGGCCTCAAGGAAGGATCAAAAGGGTAAATTACTCTCCCCATTTAATGATGTAACGATACATATATTTTAAAAATCTGATGTGTACAATTCACATGACATTCTCTACATCTCTGCAACAAATTATTCTTAAAAACTTATACCTCTAATTGCTTCATGCTAATCTGAAAAAATTAGCAGAAATAGTCTTATTACTTACTTCCTTGTAAGTAGAAGCGAAATAAGGGAGTACCATAAGTTAAAGTGATAGTCAAAAGCTGGTTGCTATGTCACTGAAGTTCCTTTGTATGGACAGGAGTTGACAAATTCCTGTATGGGAAAAGTATAAGTTTTTCAAAGCAGAAACCAAAAACAAGGAATGTCTCAAAAACGGTGAACTCCACGAAAAAAATGTATATAACATAAATCGTGTGCTGTAATATGCTCTACGCTTTTCATGTGGTTAGTTTTTGTCCATCTCTTACGGTTTAGCAGTTATTCAACATTTCGTAAAATTCATCCACAGTAAAGCGTTCTTCGGAGGCTTTTCGGCAGCGCCGTGGCCAAGCGCTTAGACCACTTGCCTCTCAACTAGGCGGCCGGGGTTCGATCCCAAGCAACCGCATGTGAGATTTGTTGTGGACAAAGCGGTGCTGGGGCGGGTTTTCTCTGGGTATTCCGGTTTCCCCCGCCATCGCATTCCACCGTTGCTCCATCATCATTCATGCGGTGCCATAAGTAGTTAAAGCGGACGTTAAGCACTAGCAAAAAAAAAAAAAAAAGATTTGTAATGTAAATATCTTTAATATATGAAATTTTAATCAAAATCGTTAGAGCCAATTTTGAGAAAATCAAAATGTTTTAAAAAAAGTTCCATGTAAAGGGTAGTTGGTAATTTCTCAAAATCTTCGTGTCGCATCCCTGGAAGATACTAAACTTAAATACCAAGTTTGGTATTTCACCAACTTTTCGTTTTTGACATATCGTGTGCACAGACTCACGGACACACACACACACACACACACACACACACACACACACACTCACACACATGGATCTATCTTTTTCCGAAAATGCTGTTTTTAGCAAAAGGGGATCTTAAAACATATATTTCCGGTGAAATCTCGGTATCGAATTTTTGGGTGGAGTGAATACCTTCTCTATACACTATGTACATATTACGTGTAGAGAAAGTAAAAAAGTAAGAAGATAGAGTTTGTTGAATCAATTATAATACAACATTTTCCATCAATGTGCATTATACACGCGCTTTACACAAAACAAAGGTAACCTTGGTGCAGTTATTTTCAGCATTGCATCTTATATATTTTATCAAACGATAGATGCACTCAAAATGTCCTCAATCAGCAGCTGCAAATACAACCAAGAATTATGTTTTCTCCGTTGGGTTCTTGTTGTTATATCGTGAGAGAGCGTCTCTCTATGTGTTTCTTTTCTTTCTTTATTACTTTCTCTAGCCCCATATGTACAATGTACATAGGGATAGAGAAGTATTGTATTCCACCCAAAAATTCGATACCGAGATTTCACCGGAAATATATGTTTTAGGGTCCCCTGTATCCAGAAAAAGCATTTTCACAAAAAGGTCCGTGTGTGTGTGTGTGTGTGTGTGTGTGTGTGTGTGTGTGTGTGTGTGTGTGTCCGTGTGTGTCCGTATGTCCGTGTGTCTGTGAACACGATAACTTAAAAACGAAAAGTCGGTAAAGCACCAAATTTGGTATTTAAGTTTAGTATCTTCCAGGGATGCGACACGAAGATTTTGAAAAAAATTCCCCTACCCCAAACTACCCTTTACATGGAACTTTTTTCGAAAATTTTGATTTTCTTAAAAATGGCTCTAACGATTTTGATTAAGATGGCATACATTAAAGATATTTACCTAACAAATAAAATGTATATCTTGAATTTTCTAGGAATAGCTTCTGAAGACCTGTTTATTCTGGATAAATTTTGCTTAATTTGGCATAACTAGTAAACCGTAAGAGATAGACAAAAACTTACTCTACAAAAAATTTAGGACTTGTTAAAATTCACAAGTTATGTTATATACATTTTTCTCATGGAGCTTACCGTTTTTGAGGTATTCATTGTTATCAGTTTCAGATGTGAAGTACTTGTACTTTTCTCAGATGGGAGTGTCCGTTTTTTTTTTCGCATAACGACAGCTTTTAAAACATTTGACTATTGGTTTAGCCTAGTGTATTCCCTTATTTTCTTCCTACTTATACGGAACTAAATAATAACAACATTGTGCTAATGAGTACCACGATTAGCAAGGTGCAGAAAGAAGAAGAATCTTATGTATGAAGTTTGTAGAACCGCTAGAGGAAGTCATGTGAGTGTAACACATCAGATTTCTTTTTCTTGTACCGCAAAAAAGCATCGGAGAACATTAATGTCCCGGGAATTCTCAGTGTGCTCTTAGTGTAAACGTCTTTATAAATGAAAAATATTTTGTCATTTCTAATTGAGCCTATTAAATATTTTTAATTCTATAAAAATTTGAAGCCAAACTTTAAACAATATGACAACTATATTTTCCTCATTCGTCTCTTAGGGTATTGGGATAGCTCCCAAATTAAAATTACAAGCCAGTGTAATTAAAACGACTTCTGGTGTATATATTACTGTGAATTAGATGTTTCACTATACAAACTATACACTTAGAAAATTATACACTCTGGTTACAAATTTTTGCAGTGTAATTTCCTGAAGAAGTTTAATTTTCATAGCGCGTATTAAATTACGCATTAAACAAGTTTCAGGTTATGGCTGAGAAACAAAGGAAGGCCGCAACGTTAAATATGGGACTACCTGTGAAAAGTAGGACGAATAATTTACCAATTACTTTGCATATATGGGCCATCATGCTACCTCAACTTAATACTAAACGAAGTTTCCAAAACAACTCTCTTTTAGCCGGTTATATATAAACTGGCACTTATACATTTAATCTAATTACATTTAATGGAAAAAAAGAATGCCCATATCCACATTTTAGAATTCAGGATAAAGTATTCAATTAGTATACCTGTTTGAAGCAGATTACTTTCCTGTAATAAAATGTTCTCTATCTCGAAATTATTAATCCATATATCAAAAGAAATACTTGAGTTAAATTTAAAGTAGGGAATAAATCGTTTACATATAACATACCCTCGAGCATGCATTTTATGACAATGCCTGTTCATAGCTTTTTTTTCAATTTGGAAGGTTATGTAAGTCGTATTGAAGCCACTAAGTTGATCTATATCAAGATCAAACACTTAACCAAATTAGCATATTGATATGAATCTACTAACGTAGATGTCGCAATAGCAGCTAGCACAATTAGAGTAAGGGTAAAGTATAGTAACAGTAAGTATATAGATAGATATACATTCATGTGACTATCTACCATATTATTCTATGGTAGATAAAGTTATATCTATTATTTTAACGAAAGTTTATTTCTGTGTTCATTTTGGTTTAATATTGACATAAAAGTTTAAAGAACTAGCTGCATTACACATTTCGTTATAAGCACAAACCGACAGCTAAATCTTAAGAACTGGACGCTATATGTTGATAAAATTCCATGGAAATTATATATTGATAAAATTCCACGCAACTAAGAGAAACAACTGAAAGTTGACTGAGCTTAAAATTAAGCACTACGTGTTGAATAAATTTAATGGTTAATAACGAAAATTGTGGAAATTCCAGTTGCCAAATTAAGACACAAGTTATAAGTTTTAAGGGGCATTTACACTTCTTTTGCAATGAGCTTACGCCTATAGATTAACCCTTTGTTGCCTGTCGGTACCTATAAGTTCCACTTGTTTTAAGCGTAACTATACAAATAGGGTTGTACTCTAGGATTAATTTCATGTTATACTAACCTTCAACTATAAACGACAAGTAATGAACACTGTTTTATATTGTAAAAATTTATATAACTTTTGCCCTAAAAGTGCAGTAATTTTTTAAATAAACAAGAGAGTAAAACCCACATAACTATAGTCAAATGTAACCCCATTAGCTTCCAAGCATCACACCGATTATTTTACTTGGGCTATCCCCGTCCTTTACCTCAGTCACTGGGATTTGAGCTTGCAACATTCGGCTCATGGTCATTTGAACCACTGTTTTTGGTAGTGCTTTTGGCAGGATTATGAAAACTGGTTTAGAAGAATTTAAAGTTTTAATTGGGAAGAAAAGGATTAATGAAGGATCTACATTTATTTTCATTTGTATTTTCTCTATTTTATATAATAATTTTATAGGTTTATTCCGCTAAATGTCCAGTTTTAAACTTGAATTAAAGAAAAAATAGCATATGGACTATACTAATGCACGCAACTAACGTTTTATAAAATGTCTTCTGAATGAAGACTCCTAGAAAAGGCCCCTTCCTTTAATTTATGTAATTTTTGTGAAAATAGAGCATTTAGAAAAACTTTCCATGGAGAATGCGGAGTAGGTTTCGTGATTGTTCCTGAAATCCATCTTGTCGCATTCTTAGGAAGATGCCGAACTTTAGGCCTAAGTTTTACCCGACTTTTTTATTTTTAGACATGCTATTCGCAAGTTCACGGACACGTACATATACTGGGCTCTTTTTATAAAAGTGTGATGTTAGGACTCACATGAACGTCTCTACTAGCTCGTGTATACAGTATTCTTCTTCTTATTTTATCCACTCCATGTTAATGGAGATAAATATTTGCATACATTTTCTTACTATCTACCTCCTCGTAGGTATAATGCGATTAGGGTAATCTTTAAGGTTCACCTGATACACAAATCCTTTTAGAAACGGTCCCTATGTAATTACCTGTTATCGTCCTCTCTTTGCATATTAAAGAGTCCATAACGACCTTCTATTGCAAAAATATATACAGAGTGTCCCAGAATTCCACCTCACAAATTAGCAGGTTTGTAGATGGGTTCTAGATAAACAGTTTGAGATAGGGAACCTATTTTCCCTTTTGTCAAATTTCAAAGTTATTGGCGTGTTTTCTGGATTTAACATCAATGAGGACATGTTTATTATTCCGCCGTAAAACACTACACATTCACTTATTTGTGCATCATCATAAATTGGGAAGTGTGCCGTGGAATCTTTAAAGGAATATACACTAAGTGGCTTAATTTGTTACCAATGTCCATTTAATGATGTCACAGCAGCTCTGATCTACAAAATAGTAAAATTTATAGACATATGTAGTACTTTCATCTTGTTTGTGGGATGAACTACCACGGAATTCCACCTTTGTTCGTACAAGCGTAATAGCAAGACAACTAAGCAGTATATAGTTTAGATTTAATTGTTTTTCACACAAGCTGTGTGTAGGACAGGAAGAGCGATAGGTAGAGTCAGACTGAAAAAGTCAATGCCACAGATAGGATCTGAGCCACGGATCTCCCGAACTCTAGCCAGTTGCTCTGCCACTGAGCTACCATGCCAACGTACCAGCATAGCATTGAATTTCTCAACTGACTTGCATGTTTTCCGGTAAACCACGAGGTGTTCTCAAATATTTTGAGATGAGAACCCCAACCACAATCCGTGGTTCAAATCCCGGCTGTTTCTGCCTATCCAACTCCTGTCCTACACAGGGCTTGTTTGAAAACAGAATTAAACCAATTGGGACTTAAAGTACTTGTAGCATTGGGTTGCCATCTCAAAATAATTTAAGAGCATCTCGTGGTTTACCGGAAAACATGCGAGTCAGTTGAGAAATTCAATGCTATGCCGGTACGTTGCCATGGTAGCTCAGTGGCAGAGCAACCACCTGGAGATCGGGAGATCCGTGGTTCAAATCCTGTCTGTGGCGTTGAATTTTTCACTCTGACTTAACCTATCCAATATATAGATTAGATAATTTGTTTTCAGTACCCAATACAAAATTTCTAGGTCGTTGTATTGGGTACTGAAAAAAACAAATTATCTAATCTATATATTGGATAGGTAAAGTCAGAGTGAAAAATTCAACGCCACAGACAGGATTTGAACCACCGATCTCCCGACCTCTAGGTGGTTGCTCTGCCACTGAGCTACCATGCCAACGTACCAGCAGAGCATTGAATTTCTCAACTGACTTGCATGTTTTCCGGTAAACCACGAGATGCTCTTAAATTATTTTGAGATGACAACGCAATGCTGCAAGTACTTTAAGTCCCAGGATTCATAGTATAGCCAACTGTTATGGTCAATTGGTTTAATTCTGTTTTCAAACAAGCCCTGTGTAGGACAGGAGTTGGATAGGCAGAAACAGCCGGGATTTGAACCATGGATTGTGGTTGGGGTTGTCATCTCAAAATATTTGAGAACACCTCGTGGGGTCGTAAATATTTAATTTTAGACAACGTTGTTGCTTTCTGTGTATACATTTTTGTATACAGCAAAATGACTCGCAGCCATTCCCTGTATTTGTCAATACTTCAGTGGTTCCGTTATAGGTGATTGGTGGGTTGTGGATTTGAATCCCGCGTGAGAGTTTAGGAGATTACGGACTGGTTGTTCAGATGTGTCAGGATGTGTGTCCACTTGGAATCTTTCTCAGGAGTGGTCAGACACGAGTGGTTTCTTTGGAGTTCAGGATTGCTATTGAAGTTTTTTTGTTCCCTTTCTTTTCTCTAATATTTTGTCTACGAACACACGCGTATTGCTCCTAAGTTTTCCCCTTTCCAGCTACTCGTTACGCGACTGCGCCTATCAACTGTTATTACTAGTCACCATATTCTGGTGTATTAAATAAACATGGTTTCTATTGCAGCAATATGTAGCCCATTCGTTTCCACGGCGGAATCAATATCACGTCTCAACCCAACAAGTCTTCCATAGCAAATGAAGTCACATCACTCGACCAACAAGAAATCCGTAAGTATTCGCTTTTGTAATGTTCATCCTCGGTCAGTGGGACTCCCAACTTCTTCAGTTCATTGTCCTGGCTTAACGGTACACACATTTCTTCCCTGATCATTTCTATATTTGTCCCTGCTTAATATAAAATATATTACATTGGATACAATATAAGTTGACAGTGTGAGACGGTACATGTCGTGTCACGGTCTTAAAAGATATCTAAAAAGGATATATACAACTTCTTGGTGAATTGAGTCTGAGGCATTTTAGTGAAGTGGAATATGGTGATGCATAGTTGCAGAAATAAAACACCGTCTGTGTTTGTATGTTTGTGTGTGCGTGTGATAAAAGAAATGAAATATATTTCATTATCACCAAGGGAAAGATATAAATTTTGGTTTCAACCGCCAATATAATTAATTCATAGTACACTAGTATTGGATAGCATGATACAAATCTTCTTGTTCTTCCATCATTGCAGGCGAGTTCCTTAGTAAGCTGCACCTCGTTGCATCTCGAGGCGATTTCGTACCGGATTTGGAGCATTGTGTGTACCATGGAACGCTGCTTGATTAAGGAAATGAATCTGTGCTTCTAGCAAACTGCATTTTTTGGTAGTGTTTGACGCCCACTCTTACTACTTGTGGTACCGCTGGTGATACATGGAATGAAGTTGGAGCACCGGTGGAATGCGATGGCGGGGGAAACCGAAGAACCCGGAGAAAACCCGCCCCTTCGCCGCATTGTCTACCACAAATCTCACGTGTGTTCGCTTGGGATCGAACCCTAGGTCTAGGTGAGAGGCGAGTGGGCCACTCGGCCACGGCGCGGCCGCAAATTGCATACGAAGACCTGCTCGGTGTGTTGACGAGATGTTATTCATGACAGTAACTTCTTCCTAATAAGCCTTTGCGGAGGCACTAGCGAATGAATCGGTGTTGCCACCTTTTGGTCTTTTTTTTTTTTTTTTTTTTTTTTTTTTTTTTATAAAACAGTTCCGGAGTCTGCTCAGGACTCCGGCGCTCACATTTCCCCCCGTAGGTTTTACTGATTACTGGTGGGTTTTACTGTTCCTTTACAAACATAGACACATTGCACAAACACATAACACCCATGCCCATGGCGGGACTCGAACCCACGATCCCCTGCCCACGAAGCACCAAAGCGAGACGCTTTAGCGAGCGTGGCCATGGGGACAGACGGTGGAGCTAAAACTGTGAGGCATACATACGGTTTAGTCAGAGCATCTTCGAAGAAATCCTGACGAAGAGAACACTTCTCAAAAATATATACCAAACGGACTGTGTTTTGGTGTTTTCAGAGTTCGTGTTTTTTATTTTTTTCCAACTTTTTCTGCTATAACTAATGTATTAAATTGTCCTGTGATTTCAGTCAAATCTAAATGAAAGCACCACACAGTGCTATAGGATAAAATACTAATTTTTAGGCAGATAAAATGAGTTAAAAACCTTTGCTAACATTTTATTGTAGTATACGACTAGTGTGAATTCTCCTTGCTTGCAGATCTGACTTAAGATTCCTTACACAATATTATTGCTTAATCCTTCCTCCGAAACTTTCAAGTCAGAGGAGAAACTCCATTTCGCCCACCGTGCTCTGAATGCTTAATGCTGCACCGAAGTTGTGCAAAATAATTTCAAGTGAGAATGTGAATTTCAAATGTTCCAATCTTGGTATACCTGCTCTAATTGTGTGTTGAAGTGAATTAGGGTGGAACAACTTAGTGGATGAAAAATTAAATGCATACAGTCACTATTATTATCGATTCCTCCGATACGAAATTCAGCACTGGATATGTATGTGTATGCATGTATGAATGTATTTATTTCTCTGCAAGAGGGTATCACCCGGTGCCAGAGTTATATATGTATACAAGATATATAAACAATAAATCACAGCTGTCAGTTTATGGCTTTGTAAGCTAGATATAATAGTTATTTACAACAAATATGAAAACGTTAATTTGTCTCTCAATTCAGATTAATTAATTTCATAATTAGAATCACCAACAAATTTAACATTTGTATTTACAACAATATAAAATCACAAGCATTTCATTTAAGGAATATTTACAAAAATTATCCAACATATATCAAGATTTTTCCTAAATTTCTTCACAGACAGAGGACAACCCCGAAAGGCTGCTCCAGGCAATTCATTCCAGTCTTTTATGGTTCTATTTACAAAGGAGAACTTTCCCACGTCAGTTCTGTATCTTCCACCCTTAATTTTGAACGGATGATCGTTTCGTGCATAGTAAGTTGGGTTTTCTAGTTTGTCAGTAACGTCTTCTCATGCGTTTAGGCCAGCGTAAGCTTTAAATAAAGCGCACAACCTCTGTTTCTCACGCCTAACTTTCAACGGCTCCCATTTTATCTCCTTAAAGTTTGTAGGCCCAAAATATTTACCTCTTTTTATGAATTTTACAGCCCTTTTCTGGATCTTTTCTAACGAATCAATTTGATTTACTCTATAAGGGTCCCAACAAGTTACTCCAAATTCCATGACCGGCCGCACTTAAGGACTTGTACGCGATTTCCCTGGACCTTGCACTCCCCTATTTTAAAATCCTCATTAGGAAGTGCAGTGTTTTCCACGCTTTCTTAGATACAGAATTTACCTGCTCGTCCCATCCATCGTTACTTGCCAAGTAAACTCCCAAGTATTTGCAGCTGTCCACCTGTGGAATTTTTTCCCCGCCCATGTGATAGTTTCGCAGAATTTTTCCCTAGATCTGCTAAATGCAACTGATTTACTTTTGCCAGCGTTAATTTTCATTTTATTTGCAGCAGCCCAATCACTCATTTCATTTAAATCACCCTGAAGAGCAGTCTCATCTTCAACATTTCTAATTTTATTGTAAATAATACAAACGTCTGCAAACAAGCTTATCTGGCATTTTATATTAACAGTTATGTCATTTACAAAAATAAGAAGAAGTAACGGCCTCAATACTGAGCCTTGAGGTGCGCCCGAGCTTACCATACTCAGATAGCTCCTTGCCTGCTTTTACCCTTTGCGATCTTCCTTCCAAATTTTTTTAAGCCATAGAACTACGCGTTTATCAATTCCTGTAGCAGTTAGGTTCTGAATAAGTAAATTATATGAAACAACATCAAAAGCTTTGGAAAAATCTATCACCACTGCATCTGTTCTTCCACCTGCATCCACCTCCTGTAGTAAATGTTGGAGTAATGACATTATCTGACTTTCACACGAGTATCCAGGTCTAAACCCACGTTGCGCTTTATTGAACCACTTTTTGTTTTCTAATTCCTCCCGTATATATTCCACAATTAAATGTTCCATCAATTTGCAAACTACTGAAGTTAGGCTGACTGGTCGATAATTATTTAATTCTGTTTTATTTCCCCCTTTATGAATTGGAACTACAATCGCGGTTTTCCAGTCTTCCGGTAAGGCACAGTTATTTATTGACATATTAAATAATAAAAGCATTAGGTACGGAATCATGGATTCCCCGCCAATTTTTAGTATTTCGGTCGGTATATTATCAGGCCCCCTCGACTTTCGATTTTGCAAGATTCGGATCCTTCTGCGCAATTTGGATGCCACTATTTGAATAACCGATTTTCCACTATCCTTAATTTCCAGTTTATAATTATAATCCGCTTTGTTAAAAACAGACACAAAATGTGAATTTAATGCGTTCGCTTTTTCCTTATTGTTCAATATGGCAATACCATTTTCCTTGAGTTCTGGTATGCCAAGCTTATTTCCCCTGCGTCTACTTACATAATTGTAAAAAGATTTCCAACTATTATTGGTCCCGCTAAGAATTTGTTCTAAGAACCACTCCTGGGCTTGCAGCGTTTCGTCTTTCAATTGTTTAGCTAATTCTTTATATCTGTTAAAATGCCAATCTGACATCTTCCGTTTATGAAACGCGCGCCTAGACTTTCGTTTAAGTATTCTGATGGATCTTGTATAATATTCTGGAGCATTGTTTTGTTTGATAACTTTGTATGGAACGTATTTCTTTATTGATTCCGAAATACGTATTTTGAAACCATCCCATGCCACATCTACATTTGTTGCAGATTTTACAAACAGGCAAAATTGCTTTTTGAGAAAAGTCTGAATTCCATCTACATCTGCTCTGCAGAAGTTAAAACTAATAATTTCCTCTCCTTCAAACCGGTTTCGCACCTTCCAGTTTATGTCTAATTGTACACAGCTGTGGTCACCTGGCAAGACCTCACACGCGCTAAACAATGACTCAGGTCTGCATAGAAACACGTCCAGTTCAGCCGATTTCAGGGTATCTGTTTTGACTACCTGCGATAAACCATGATCCCAAACCAGGAGGTTAACAACATATTGAGCTTCGCCTCCTAATAACTGCCCATTCCAGTTTACATTTGGCAAATTTAGATCTCCTGCTAAAATAACATTTTTTCCCGTTTCCGAAGAAATTGTTTCCACTAGTTTATGAAGAGTTTTAAGGTTAGTTTCGCCAGGTGGTCTGTAACACGTTATTAATGTAATGTTATTTGCTTCGTTTTCGTGATCGATAATTTCAATGACCATCATTTCTACGTCTTCTTCCACCCACAATATCTTACTGCTTAACTCTAACTTGGTACAAATAAAGTTAAAGACAGGTGGGTATTAAAGATATAAAGGTTGTGTTTTGTAAGAAAATATTTTAAATCATGTGCGTATCCAGCCCACACTCTACTATTCACAATTCAGCCTCTTAAATACGCGATATCGGATGGACTGTCCCATTTTGACACCAATTGATAAAATGTTTTGATATTTTTATATAGGTTTGTCATATGTTTTAGATTTTCTACTTTCAGAAATTCAGAGTTAAAGTCCAGAAATGTACAATTCTAACAACTAATAAAGTGTTTAGCAATTTCTATATACCAACAATAAATCGCATAATTTACGCAGAAACGTAGTCACAAGTAAAGATTCATTTGGTTATTTCATTAGTGTAGGTCTTTGTTCTTGTTTACTTGACACACCCTCAAAACTCTTTATTCCCTCTTCTTACTGTTTACTCAGTTTTAAATAACAGGCTGATGATATTAAAAGTCCTTAGTAAATCCTCAGGAATATCCTAATCTACGGCTTTTATGTCTCACGAAAGCGTTAGCGTTACTGCATGGCTAAATCGTTTGAAACAGCTCTGGTGTTTACCATACTTGGACAAATATTTAATTCTCATTACCTTAAGCCATACTTGAGGCTTACATATTTAATGCTGGATCATTCTACTGTATAATTTTATTACAGATTTTCAGCATCTTAAGTGTGTGTAATATGGGGCGGTACTGTGGTTATTGGTTCGTATCCCGGGTGCAGATTTTAGGTATTTGGAATGGTGTGAATTTATGGGAGCCCTAGCTCAGGATTTTTACTAGCATTTACTTATTTTTCAGGGTGTGGTATGACACAAGTGCTTTATTCAGTCAGTTCTGCCTTTATCCGCCGTAGAACACACACGCATTCCTCTTAATTTTCTGCTGTGAAACTGTACTTTACACGGCCGCGACTATTGTTACTTATTAATGTTGATGCAATGACATCGTACGTACTCTGGTCTGTATTACAATAACTATTTCAATCGAAACTAAAGGTAGCCTGATCGGCTCCAACACGGACCCTAAATATCACATCTTGGTTCTGCCGATGCTCTACACCAAGTGCCCCAAACAGTGTCGCCTGACCGGCGGTAGCATCTCTTTTTCCCGCTATGTTCCCCTCGGACAGTGTCCTCTCACCCCCTTCGGTTAAATGTTCTACCCTAACGGTATACAGTATTTTCGTGGTTATTCGCCGGCTCGTGACAACTCGGCTGCTTATACGTGTTTGAAATATTTTTTCCCTTCCCATTTTCAATGTAGATTTATATTTCTCTTCTTGATACAATTTATATTATTAGCCATGATTTATCTTTCCCTTCTGAATAACTCTTAACCCAAAGACAAGACATATACTGTCTCAAATATTAAAGACTTTAAGTAAGTATTAACTACATACATGCATCACACGGATTCCCGTTTTACTAGTAAAACGTCAACGCCCATATCTGACTGATATTGAACCACTAACCCAAACTTATTCTTCTATTTGTAGCTATTCTACGCTGTATATAGAAGGTGCTACATATTGAGCTTATAGGGCATGCCTACCAATAAATATATCAATATTAAATTAGTATGAACACAAAGAGCTTGTTGTATTTCATAACACCAGCCGTTGAAGTCTACATTCTATATTTTGAGCTTATAGGGCGTGACAGAACAATAAATGTATCATTATTAAATTAGTATAAACACAGAAAGCATGTTGTATTTTACAAATAACACTGACTGTGGAAGTCTACAGTCTTAATTGAAGACGTGTGACATAAGTATGTGTACATCAAGGCCCTTTGGTTTCCTAATGCCTTTTCTATAAATTTCTATGGATTAGTCCCCTTATATAGTAACTTATGGCCCATCCTACTTTCACTCGTGCTCCCTGCTATACTTTCCGTATGTTCTCGAAACTATTCAATTTGGACATAAAATTCTTCCTTTGCTAGGTAAAAGCATCGCTTACGGGCAAACATAAATCTTACTTATTCCTTGCAAAGAAAAATGTCACTTCTCTCCGTGGAGACAAGAAAAAGAGATCGGGTATCGCTGTCTACTTTGTCGGAGTTGTTACCAACGTTTCAGAATCCTGCGATAACTTCAGCATTGGAGGCATCAATGGAAAAACAAACAACAAACAAAAACTAAAATCTAGAAGAAAGGTAGATAAGTGAATGTAAAATATAGCAGAAACAGCGATATGTTGTACCAGTCATTGCAATTTAAGAATCTCATGTGTTCCATTCACACGAATTTCAGTACATCGCTGTAACAAATTATTATTAAAAAGCATATTCTTCTGTGTACTTTATGATAATCCAGATAAATATTAGCAGAAATTGTCTTAATTATTTGCTTCCTTGCAAGTAAGAAGAAAAATAAGGGAATATACTAAGCTAAAATGACAGTCAAATCCCTTAAAAGCTGGTTGCCATGTGGTTGAAATCCTTTCTATGCAGGGCCAAGAGTTTACCGTGGACAGAAATGGTCAATCCCACGAAAAAAACCAATATGAACTAAATTGTGTGTTTTAACGTGCGATATGTTTTTTGTGTAATAAGTTTTTGTCTATCTCCCGCGGGGTTCCAGTTATGTAAAATTCATTCAGAACAAAGAGGTATTTACAGGTTATTACCGGAAAATTCAAGATATGCATTTCATTTGACATATAAATAAATATCGTTAATATGCCGTATTTTAAACAAAATCTTTACAACAATTTTTGAGAAAATCATACATTTTTCGAAATTTATTCCATGTAAAGGGTAGTTTAGGTGTTTTTTTTTTTTTTCCACAAAATATTAGCGTCGCATCCCTGGAAGATACTAAACTTAAATACCAAGTTTTCTTTTACCGACTGTTTGAGTTATCGTGTTCACGGACATACGGACACATGGACACACTGATTCACGGACACATGGACACACACAAACCTTTTTCTGAAAATCCTTTTTTTGAATACCGGGAAGACTAAAACATCTATTTCCGGCTAAATTTGAGTATCGAATTTGTTGGTGTAATGGAATACCTTCTCTATACACTATGTACATAGTACGTGTGGATAAAGTAAAAATCACAACAAATCACGGTTATAAATAAACGTCAGGTAAATTGTTAGCATGTTTGGATTTATTTCTGATGGTAGAGTCCCATATTACTTCAGAGTCCATACACTTAGGTAAACAGTAATTGTGTGTTGTTGTATAGTGTTTACTACTTGTGGCACCGCAGGCGATGACACTGGTGATGCATGGAATGAGTGAAGATGGCTGGAGAAACCGGAGAACGTGGAGAAAACCAGCCCCTGCGCTGTGCGATCGCTTGGGATCGAACCCGGGCCGTCTAGGTGAGAGGCGAGTGGCCTAACCACTCGGCCACGGCGCGGCCAATTGTGTGTGTGTGTGTGTGTGTGTGTGTGTGTGTGTGCCTAATGTCTTGATGTCATTATGTTGTCATGATGCACACTGGTATATATAATTCACAAGGAAGTAAATAAGTAATAAATAAAATGTAACACATGAATATAGTTCGTTTTTGTCAACTTCAAATGAATATATATGACAGAAATAGTTTTTCGGACGTAGAAATATTTTCTACTAAATCAAGAAAACTCTTTACGGCATTGATTTTCCGCAATGAAGCACAACACTGTAATCTACAGTTTCCAATTGTAAACAGCCTTTAGTATACCCCAATTGCTAATTGAATACCAAACTTTATATAATTTCAGCATCTGCCAGGGATTTCACACGAAGATTTTTCAAGAAAATTTCATGACCCCTAATCACCGTTTACATGTGGCTCTAGAGAGATTTATTAAAGCGTTCTATCTTTAAGATATCGTTTTTGCCAAATGTACATCTTAAACTATCTAGTTCTGCTCCTGATGTCCTTTTCATTATGCATGTATTTGGCATAACTGGTGTTTTGTAGAGATAGTCAAAAGCTTGCTCTGCAAAAATATAGCTTTCGTTTAAACACATAATTTACCTCAGACACATTCTTGTCCAATTAACCGTTTCAGAGATATTTCTAGTTATTTGTTTCAATTTTAAACTACTTAAGACTTTCTTCAAACGAGCAATCCACATTTATGTTTCTTCTGTTTTATTACTGGCTATACGGTGAAAGCCAAATATCAAACACGTAAGATATTTGAGTATTCATTTTGAGGAATATACTTCCCATATTATCTTTACGTACAACGATTTAAACAATAACCATTAATGCTTATATAGTCCTGAAGTAGAAGTCTTTATACCAATACTTTGTTGCAGAACAGTAAGAGAAAGTCATGAATGAGGAAAACTAATTTTTTAAACTAAGTACAGTGTGATCACAAAGCCACATCACCCCCTATGTACTACATAGATGGTAATGAATTGTTGTAGGTGCTGACTTACATCTAAATCATGGCGGATGAGTCCACTTACACCCTGGAGGAACGGATCGTATGAGCACGTGGGCTCATAAGCGACCGCATACAGAAAATCAATGAGAGATATTCAGCATGATTTCAGAAACCTTCCCCACCAAACAAACAGTTTTACGGTGGGAAAGAAAGCTCTTTGCAACTGATTCCATAAAAGATAAGCCTCGCTCAGGACGGCCAACATCACGACCGAAAACGTGTGTGGAGGCTGCAACGTCTGTCGACGTTCACAAAAAAGTCCATTCGTAAGCGGTCTCAGGAATTGGGACTTTCATACTCAACATTACAAAAATATATGAAGAAGGATTTGAAGTTAAAGGTATTTAAACCTTCGTTTGTAAACGAATTGAGTGGTAATGATATGCAGAAACGTCATCAGGCTTGTGGGCGGTTGCTCGATGTTTTTACAGCTCTTCTTTCGATGGGGAAGCTGTTTTTCTTGGGCGAGTGTGGACTAAACGCAGGAGCTATTCTGGAGTAAAGAGAACCCACATTTTGATACCGAACTTGAACAGAACCCACCACATATCATGATCTGGACTGCAATGTCTGCAACCCATTTAGAGGTCCATATTTCTTTGACGGTGCAGTGAATCGAATTACGCATCTCACCATGTTATGAGACTGGTTTATTTCATATCTGCTAGATCGAGGACTACTCGGTCGCGTATGGTTCCAGCAGGATGGAGCACCAGCCCTTTATGCTATTGCCATTAGCGAATATATCAATGAGATATTGCCTGATAGATGGATTGGACGTGGTTCTGTCCAGTTGCCTGCTCTTTTGGATCTCTCATCCTGCGATAATGCATTATGGGAGTTTATTAAACAGAATGTTGCTGCCACACGTTACGAGACGATTGACGAACTTAAGGGCGCTATTCGACGTGCATTTACTGCCATCACGCGGACAATGTTGAGGAGAATGTCACATCGTACATGGGCGAAACTGTTATAAAAACGAAGGTGTGCACACAGACACCCTGGAATAAATAATACAGAATAGTCACACTACCTCAAAGTTGTCCTCTGCCATGATTCCAGAACAATAAGACATAATCATTCATTACCATCTACGTAATACATAGGAGGTAATGGGAATTTGTGATTACTCTGTGCATAAATTGTTTGCAATGTTCCTTTTGACTTATTGCCTAAATGCATGTCTTTATTGATTTAAACACTGCATTACAGTATGAATTATAATACATAAATGCTAATCAGAAAATGTATTATATAGGCGTTTCGAAATGGCACCGAACATATGTGGCCAGTTTTATAGTTTATGATTGTACTAATCCGATTATTGATGTCGCAGCTTCTTTTGGTATGCATGCATGTAACATTGAGAGTTTTAAGATTAAACAGTGCTTGATGATATCCTCATACCCACAACTTAGGTCTTCTGACTGGGCACGTCTAATGAAATCAAACGGATTTCACCTTGAACGGTAATAGCAGACCTTCCTAAGTTTCAAACAAGGATGCAAGGGCAGAACAGTTATAATCTCAGGAGACTGGGATAGTCTTTACTTTGGAATATACCCATTGTGCTCTATCCACAAGTGGTTTGCATTTATTATGCGAACAGCTTTGTATTGAACTTTAGTTAGAGTTATTTGGCGGTCTTGTGATGATATTCTTGTCTCTATTATCAGTTCCACACCTCCATCCTCAAAAATTCTAATGTTAAGTAGCTCTAAGAGATAATCATATGTATACAGGTGTTAAAGAAATATACCGAAATATTTTCATAGAATTTATAGATTACTTAAATAAGTAATTTGAGATAGGAGACTTATGGTCTGTTTATTGAAATGTCGAAGTAACAGCTACAAGTTTTTGAAGTGCCTGTACGCCACGTATCGCGGCACTTCGTCTGGAATGAAAAAAATAGCAATAAAAAACATTTACTCTATGACAAGAATCGAACTCATGAACTTCGGGATAGCAGCTTCCCGCATTACGCATTACCTCATCAGAGCAGTTTAAAGGACGCCTCCAGAGTAGGCTACATACAACGTAGTTAAGAACGCTCAGTGTCGCACCTTCAAGTGATTAGTTGGAGAGTTTACAGATTTTTGCGACATTAAATCTTGAGAACGCTAGTAACGAGCTGCTAAAAATGGACATTTTTATAATCGGGCAGCAGTTTTAAAGACATTCTAAGCCTGATTACAGTTCGGTGAGTATTAACCACTTTACCTCAGTTCTTGCTTTCATAGAAAGAGGCTTGAGAGAGCAGGAGTAAGTAGTATTTGATATTATATCGGTTTCATTGGAATAATTCGGTGGGAGCATCTCTTTGCATGACGTGCAAACTTTATTTAAAACAACAGTATTTACAGAAGTGTTAACAACACTATTGATATATAATTGCTTTAAAAATTGTTTATTAGTGTTCCAAGTGTGAGAAATTACTCACGGCGTATCCTTTCATGCTCCTTTAAGACGCTATCTTTTCCGGAAGAATGGAAAAAATTATATTGTATTAATATAAAATGCCATGTTTATTCTCTTGTCAGTGCCCGTCGCTGTGACGCAAATGTAAATTGTTTAGTAAAA
>CM060889.1:15437500-15522500 GCA_030762935.1 Hymenopus coronatus | reverse complement strand
GAGTAACATTTACAAATGATATCACGACTCAGCTCACATGTTCTATAACGAAGAGAACTTCATATATAAAAAAAAATCAGGTAATAACTAAAGTAGTGTTGTAAACATGATGTACTTGGATATTCTAAGCATGCATGCTGTACGAATTGGATTTGGGGAACAGGTATGTACTTTTAAATTGTGCAATACGGACGCCTTTGAATCATGTAAGAGTAGAGTTAATCTTTGTTAATAAATATATTAATAATTATCATCAGTAACTAATAAATATAATTTGTGACCTGGCCTACATCCTAGAGTTGGACGTGTTTGGGATGTTCAATTGTTATTGTTACATGAATCAGTTAACAGCTACAAGGAATGGTTAGCCTCTTATTTTGCTGATTATCATTTAATACCAAGATCTTTATCTAACCCAACATGAACACAAGTAATCACCGCGATAGACGGTTAGCTTGAAGTCATTGGCTGCAAATGTTTTCGCAAACTAGCACTGAATGTGCTGTATTTCTAATCACTTTTCAAATTCAATGAACAACGGCATACAGGCGTTTTAAAACGACTCCAAACGACGATAGCTTACACTTTGACTTCTCCGAAACTTGGTGTCGCACCTTTCAAACCTTTCTATTTAAAGTATTCATGTGTGTTTAAAAACCACACACATTTGGGTTTAGGCAGCGAAAGAACAACGGTGCCGAACCCACATGCTACGTTTTCCATTACTAAGGTGACCTGTCCTACGCCAAAGTGTCTATCAAACCACGCCTACACCACGCGACTGGGATCTTCGCTACCAACCGGCATCTCTCTTGGAGTGGACCAGGCACCTGCTATTTGGTTATGTACGATTGCCTGATTCGTGGCAGTTTTTGTATGTGCCGAATTTAGAGCTGAAAATTATATTCACGTATCACGTATGGTATGACCAACAAGGCTCGTATCTTCGTTTGGTATAGTTTTGAAACACTCTGTATATTTCACATTTTAATTTTGGCATAGTTTTGTTATAATGAGGCAAGATCTGCGCCGACCTCGAAGATGAGGAGTATTCGCTGCGACAGAGACATACAAACAACCCATAGACGACGATGACCACTTTGGCGGAAGGCAATGGCGGATATGTCACCAATACCTCGACGCTGGGTGCCCAAGACAGAAGAGTGGAGGACAGCCTTATCGCAACGACTGTGTATAACGGAAGTGTCCACTACGCAGGTGTAACAATGGACGCCAACAATCAGTTATGGCTTTCCAGGCCAGTCGTTCACACATGTTTGACAATTACGATCGCAAGGCATAGTCACAATACTTAAACCATATTTGCCATCATTCTACAATACTGTAAATATATTCAGTCACTATATAAAGCTGTTTCTTTCGAAATGTGTCACTTCGAGTAGGGATTACCTTCCATCACCTTGACCTGTTTCTCCCAACTAGGTTTAGTATGGAATTACAGTGATTTCTTGAGTACATAAACTATAGACATCACATTCCTTTCACAGTGGTGTTCCTAGTTAATGATAAATTATGTTGATATGTTTTTCACATTTCTCGACTTAAGAATCAACTGTACGAAACTCTCCTTGGCAAATGGCAGTTTTGCAATTACGTTTACGAGTAGGCTCACTGCAAATCAACCTGTCACAGAGTCAGAAAAAATCGTTTTTAGAATCTCCTCGGCAAATAGCCGTATTTCTCTAAATGCCTACACACGCAACGATGTATCACTGTGTCTTGCACAGTGTATCGCATTTGTATTAGTTCTTGATAAAGAATACGGGGCGGTGCGACAACAAGCGCCATACTTCCCACTCTCCCGAAAAGTGTTTCTATCTGATGCTATGCTCATTGGTAGTTGTACATACAGGGGAGCAACCCATTCCCAATCATTTGAATCAACCAATGAGCTGTTTAGAAGCCATGAATACCCTGAGTACGACAGATTAATCACGTTATAATAATATTACAGTGCATACATCAATTTGGCAGCAGGCGCCTTTTGGCCCAAAGAAATATAGCTCAGAGGTAACGCAAGCGCTTTGAAAATTATCAAGCCTCTTCAAACCTCTTCAACAACATACATTTTTTCTCACTCATTTGTATTGTTTCTTTTTTAATATTTTCTATTTCACATTCTTAATTTACTAATATACAGAGTTTCGGCTATATTAGTTATAATGTGATTATTAGATAATATGCAGGTACATATTATATATAATAGCCAAAGTTTACAACTACTGGTGATAAGCTTGATTTCTTTGTCGTTATTGTGTTTCTTTCCGTGTTGGTTAAATGTTTGTGCTTGGTTCCATTAGTTACCGAAAGAGATCATCAATCACCACTACTCCTCCTTCATACTTTAGCAATGGCAAAGACTGGTTTCGCAGGGCTATACGGCCACCAGAGCGGGTAGTAGGATTTGTGATGTACCACAGTCCATTGCGAGGAGGTGAGGATAAAGTTATATCGTGAAGAGGATTATAATCTCAAGAAACATTTTGATAAAAACACACCAGCGGTGCACAAGGGCCGTTGCACCATCAAGGCAACCGTCGAGGAGCAATATTCGCCTCCTCCTGTCACTCCACAACCCCAAAACACACCCGCCATCCTACAAAACCCACAATCCCGTCAGAACGTGGTTAAGTTCTCTCTAAGAACAGGGACACGTCTAACACACCTCGGGCTGCCCTCAGCCTGCCAATCACACTGGACAGGTTGCTGCAAGGAAGAGCACTGGTCACTCGCATGTATCTACCGAGAATGAGGACAGGTCTCTCATGGCAGAGTTCGAAAGAGATCCGTTTCTGACGACCGTTGAATACAAGGCTGTTACCTTTATTCCCGGGTAGTGCTTGAAGGGTTAACAACCGCCGTAGAGATTCCGGAATTCGACGTAGACGTGCGGCAGTAAAGGAAGTGCTAACTGAAGCCCACAAAATTGACAGGTTAGCTTTTGCTGCACTGTACAAAAACTTCGATTGGAGCGGAGTAATTTTCTCCGACAAAGCTACGTTCTGTACTGCAGCTTGCAATTCGACTGGGTTTGTTTACAGGCTTAATGGTCCTCGATGTGACACTCGTGCAAGGAGTGGTTGAACGACCTTTACTGCTTGGACATGGATATCTCGGGGAGGCCGCAGGTATGCTGGAACCTGTTCATGGAAAGCTGAACGGGGAAACCTTTTCTGAAATTCTAGAATATGTTCTGCTTCCATCTGTCCAAGAGCTTATCCACAAGTCGGCCAAAGTTCAAAAGCGGTTTTCGGAGGGCACGAATATCTTAGAGCAGATACCGTGGGCTCCAAAATTTGCAGACCTCAACCCAATTGAACATTTGGGAGAAAGTAGAGCAGGCTTTCTCGAAGTCCCAGATGAATAATACTACCACTTAGGAGTCACTAGCAGAAGACATTGATTATTTTCAAATTATAGTGGACTCCATGCCCCAAAGATTGAGAAAAGTGATAACAAATAATGGGGACCACACAAATTGTTTGAATTTGTTTTCTATTATTTTATTAGCCTTTTGTTGCATTTAAAAACAAACGGAGATTTGGCTGGTGTTTTTTTTTTTTTTTTTTTTTTTTTTTTCAGTTTGCAAGAACAGCAAAAAAGAAAAATAAGATTTCGCATTTCACAGACTGATAGGTTTATTTAACGTAATCTACATCGATTGTAAAGAGTACTAATTTGAATTAAAAAGCAAAATAATAAGAAAAAATCTATTCGGGTTACTGGGATTCAACCTACACTAGGTAGCATACTGCGGTTCAAACAGAGCACGTTAGGGTTGAACTATTTCTACCGGGAAGCACTAGTTTCCCTGTTTATAAAGAACTGTAGCGAACTGCTCAACTATCAAGGTTTGACTTATTTTTTAGTGTCTCCCTGCATGTTAGCAAAAACGTTATTTTAATTGTTCCCTGGTTGCTCTGTTATATTATAAAGCAATAAACTACGCCTTACCTCGCTGTATAAAATCATGTTTTGTAGCTTAGCGCACGTGCTCGTGTAAACCCAGCTTGTGTAATTTCGTGTGCTTCCGTGAGGCCGAAGCGACACAAAGTTCACAGTGCTCAATCATTTTTTCCACCACTTTACCTACTATTTATATATATCTGAGCTTGCTAATAAATTCCTCCAATATTTGGCCTCTTATAATTGCTTGGCTGTCAGCACATTCAGCAGCGAAGTCTAAATGTGAATGGTTAATAATAGAGTATATTTTTCGCCCCGTGGCCAGCGTGTTGGCTGCCGCAGCTCGGACTCCCGCCAAAACAGTTGTCCGCACAACCTCATTAGTTCCAGTTACTCCTACAATTCTGTACCTGAGATCCACTTTATTGTAAGTCACATTTTATTGATTTTATAGGAGAAAGAAGAAACCACTAAATTAATAAAACAGCATTAAGGTCTATTTTTACTTTCTCTATACATACTATGTACAAAGTTTATAGAGAAAATTCGATACCGAGATTTCACCGGAAATATATTTTTTAGGATCCCTTATATCCAAAAAAAGCATTTTCACAAAAAGGTCCGTGTGTGTGTGTGTCCGTGTGCCCGTGTGTCCGTGTGACTGTGAACACGATAGCTCAAAAACGAAAGTCGCTAAAATACCAAACTTGGTATTTAAGTTACATATCTTCCAGGGATGCGACACATAGATTTTGAGAAAAATCCCATGACCCCAAACCACCTTTTACATGGAACTTCTTTTGATTTTCTAAAAAATGGCTCTAACGATTTTGATTAAAATATCATATATTAAGGATATTTACCTGACAAATAAAATGTATATCTTTAATTTTCTGGGAATAGCCCCTGAAGAGTACTTTATTTTGGATGAATTTTACGAAATTTTAAATAACTGCTAAACCGTAAGAGATGGAAAAAAACTTACTGTACGAAAAATGTAGAGTTCGTTAAAACACACAGTTTATTTTATATACATTTTTTCGTGGAGTACATCGGTTTTGAGACATTCCTTATTTTTGGTTTTATATTTTTCTCATACAGGAAATTGTCAATTCCGATCCATATAAATAAAGGAACTTCACTGCCATAGCAAGCAGCTTTTGACTATCACTTTAACCTATGGTAGTCCCTAATTTCGCTTCTACTTACAAGGAAGCAAATAAGACTATTTCTGCAATTTTTTTTCTGATTTCACTCCATGGCACGACAGCTCACGGGGAACCAAGGCCTACCGCCCGGCCGCTGCGTACCCCATCTCGGTCCACTACAGACGTCATGGATGGGGTGCAGTATTGGAGGGTGAGACGTGGTCAGCGCCTCGAGTCCCCCCCGGCCGGTTAATGCCGTCCTCGTGACCTGGAGCCGCTACTTCTCCATCAAGTAGCTTCTCAATTGGCCCAGGGACCTTACGAGGCTGAGTGCACTCCGGGCCAGGTATTCCAGCGGGTGAAAAATCCCCTCGCCGGTACTGGGGATCGAACCCAGCTCTCCCGCTTGGTAAGCAGCAACGCTACCACCGCGCTAAGGAGACGACCTTTTTTCTGATTAGCATAAACTAAATAGCAGTATAAGCTTTGTAAGAATAATTTGTTGCAGGGATATAGAGAAAGTCATGTGAATGGTACACATCAGATAGTTTATAGAGAAGGTATTGCACTCCACCCAAAAACTTGATTCCGAGATTTCAGAGGAAATATATGTTTTAGGGTCCCCTGTATCCAAAAAAGAAACATTTTCAAAAAAACGTCCTCCGCGCGCGCGCGCGCGCGCGTGTGTGTGTGTGTGTGTGTGTGTGTGTTCGCGTGTCCGTGTGTCTGTGAACACGATAACTCAAAAACGAAAAGTCGGTAAGATGCCAAACTTGGTATTTAAGTTATATATCTTCCAGGGATGCGACACGTAGATTTTGAGAAAAATCCCCGGATCCCAAACTACTCTTTGCATGGAACTTCTTTCGAAAATTTTGATTTTCTAAAAAATGGCTCTAACGATTTTGATTAAAGTATCATATATTAAGGATATTTACCTGACAAATAAAATGTATTTCTTGAATTTTCTGGGAATAGCCTCCGCAGAGTACTTTATTTTGAATGAATTTTACGGAATTTTAAATAACTGCTAAACCGTAAGAGATGGACAAAAACTTACTGCACGAAAAATGTGTAGCTCGTTAAATCACACAGTTTATTTTATATACTTTTTTTCGTGGAGTACATTGGTTTTGAGACATTCCTTGTTTTTAGTTTCTGCTTTGAAAAACTTATACTTTTCTCATACAGGAATTGCTGTTAATACAATCAAAGGAACTTCAGTGATATAGCAACCGGCATTTGACTATCACTTTAACCTATGCTAGAGCCTTATTTCGCTTGTATTTACATGGAAGCAAGTAGTAAGACTATTTATGCTATTTTTTCTGATTAGCATGAAGTAAATAGAACCCCACGCTTTAACAATAATCTGTTACAGAGATGTAGAGAAATTAATGTGAATGGAATACATCAGATTATATGGTTCCAAGCTTTAAAACCTATTTTAGGGACTTCAGATGATCATGAGTAATAAACTCTAATATTACATAATCTTACCTAATACATACTATTAACATTGTTGAAGGAAATTGTTAGAATGAAATTAAAAATAAGTGTGCTTCTCTTAAATAAGAAAAATTGTATCCTAAGTAATACTAAATTCAATGCTCTTCTTCGGGGAAATCAGCTATGTCATTCTGATGTGGTAAGTTTTGAAAACTGTATTCTTCTGGAATCCACTGAAACAATTTAAGAATTTTGTCATATTTTGGTTTCCTAATGGGCTTATTTGATCTGTGATGACCGATATATTTGAAGATAAGCGAAGCTGATTTAGCTTGAAGGCGTTTTTAATAGAGCAAGTTCAACAAGCTTCCTTCCTCAGCTAGCCATGTCACACTATTAAATAATTTAACCACATGTTTAGTATAGTTCATTTCTTAGTCAACAAATGAAGTTAAACACGCCATTCTTGCCAAGTTTCACCAAACCACACTATCTTATGTGGACCAACAATAATCATTGAAGCACTGATGTTAGAGCCAGCAAATCTTAAGAGCTTTTCAGATACTTGGGCATTAAAGAGTGCAGGGACTTGCAATCATATGGTCCTCAATATCTCGCCTTCTTTAAAAAATCTGATGTGTTCCATTCATATGATTTTCTCTACATCTCTGCAAAAAAAAAATATTGTTAAAAAGCTTATGCTTCTATTTACTTTATGCTAATCGAGAAAAAAACCCAGCAGAAATAGTCTTATTTCTTGTTAGTAGAAGCGAAATAAGGGGATACCATAGGTTAAAGTGATAGTCAAAAGCTGGTTGCTATGTGACTGAAGTTCCTTTGTTTGTATGGACAAGAGTTTTTTTTTGTGGTGTTTAACGCCCACTTTAACTACTTATGGCACCGCAGGCAGTAACACTGGTGATACATGATGATGGAGCACCGGTGGAATGCGATGGTGGGGCAAACCGGAGTATCCGGAGAAAAACCCACCCCAGCGACGCTTTGTCCACCACAAATCTCAAAAGCGGTCGCTTGGGATCGAACCCCGGCCGTCTAGGTGAGAGACAAGTGGTCTAACAACTCGGCCACGGCGCGGCCCAGGACAAGAGTCGACAAATTCCTGTATTAGAAAAGTATAATTTTTTCATAGCTGAAACCAAAAACAAGGAATATCTCAAAAACAATCAACTCCACAAAAAAATGTATATAATATAAATTGTGAGTTTTAAAGTGCTCTACAATTGATGTGGGGTGAGTTTTTGTCTATCTCTTACGGTTTAACAGTTATACAAAATTCCGTAAAATTCACCCAGAATAAAGTAGTCTTCTGAGGCTAATCCCAGAAAATTCAAAATATATATTTTATTTGTCAAGAAAATATCTTTAATATACGATGTTTTAATCAAAATAGTTAGAGGCATTTTTTACAAAATCAAAATTTTCGAAAAAAGTTCCATGTAATGCGTAGTTAGGGGTGGGGACATTTTTCTCAAAATTTTCGTGTCCCGTCCCTGGAAGATAGGTACTAAACTTCAATACCAAGTTTGGTATTTTATCAACCTTTCGTTTTCGAGTTATCGTGTTCACAGGCACACGCACACTTGGACACAGTGACACACGGACACACGGACACATGGACCTTTTTCTGAAAATCCTTTTTTTTGGATACCGGGGACCCTAAAACATATTTTCGGTAAAATCTCGGTATCGAATTTTGGGTGGAGTGCAATACCTTCTCTAAACACTATGTATATATGCGTATAGAGAAAATAAAAATGCAAGATAAATGATAATGTAGCTCAAACACAATTTTTTTTTTCGATAAAGGTGCCAAAATCTCGATTTCCCATTTTTTGGGCTTAATAGTATGACTCTCAGGTACAGAATTACAACAATGATAACCACATACACTGAAAGAACTGAGGGAAAAACACAGCAGCATGCGACAAATGCACTTGATTTCGTATACTGAAACTCGTGTTTAAATACATTTTTTTCTGAGGAGATGCCAACAATTTTTGGTAGCGGACAACTTTTCCAACATCTCTTAGTTTAAGTTCCTGTTTAGTACTATACTAACTTTGATTACACTTTTAAATATGCGTATGAAAAGCATTTGCACATACATTATAACTCCTTCGATGACAGCCAAAACTCGGCCAGCGTGGGAACTACCTTGTGGTGGCGGTAGCGTAAAAGGAAGCACTGTATGAAGAATACAACTATTACCTCTTCGCAGCTACCTGAAAGAAAAATATTCCTCCGTGTTCAGTATTAAGATTCGCCTTCCCCATACTATTGGTTTAATTTACGCGTATACTCCACGTGCACTCAGCAACAGTAGCAACATTAATAATAATAATAATAATAATAATAATAATAATAATAATAATAATAATAATAATAAATGTTGCCAAAATTTATATACAACCCCATGCCAATTACAAAAGACTCTTCTAGCAACACATGTCTTATTATGACTAACGTACACAAACCCAATTACTTCCAAAAGCGAGTAGAAAGCTTGTTCTCTTAAAGTTAGGTAAATCCCCATTACTCTCCGGTACATGCAATACTTCGTTAATTTTTTTTTAGGTGGTTTATTTTGGGAGTGAGGATCAAGTACGATGCACGGCTGCCTTCATAAATGCATCACATTTCCCTAACACTTTCTGCTCACACTTCCTCTTTTTCGCTTGTGTTGTGACTTCATTTTGTTCTTTTTGAGTCCTATACATTGCTGAGCTGATACAATTTCTGTAAATTCCAATGTTACCTCTGAACATATTTAACAAGCGCTGTAGGATTCTCCTTGAAGAATCTGATAACTTCACATGACTTTCTCTACATCTCTACAACAAATTATTGTTAAAAAGCTTATGCTCCTATTTACTTCATGCTAACCGAGACAGAATTAGCAGAAATAGTCTTATTACTTGCTCCCTTGTAAGTAAAAGCGAAATAAGGGAGGACCATAGGTTAAAAGTGATAGTGAAAAGCTGGTTGTTATATGACCGAAATTCCTTTCTTTGTACGGACACGAATTAACCAATTCCTGTATGAGAAAAGTATAAGTTTTTTAAGTTGAAACCAAAAACAAGGAATATCTACAGAACCAATAATTCCACGAAAAATATGTATGTAACATACATTTGTTTGTGTTTTAAGATACTTAAGATTTGTGATTTTTGTGTGGTAAGTTTTGGTCCATCTCTTACGGTTTAGCAATAAAGCGGTTTTAATCAAAATCGTTAGAGCCATTTTTAATAAAATTAACATTTTCGAAAAAAAGTTCCATGTAAAGGGTAGTTGGGGCTGGGTGATTTTCTTGAAACTCTTTGCGTCGCATCCTTGGAAGATACCAATCTTAAATACCAAATTTGGTATTTAACGGACTTTTCGTTTTTGGGCTATGCTGTCCAGACACACACAAGTACACACACGGACCTTTCTCGGAAAATGCTTCTTTAGGATTCAGATGTTTATTGTAAATCTCTCCGAAACAGCCCGCTTATGTTCTCTACAATTTTGTTATGGTAGTAACCATTTCCGAGATATTCATATTTATTGATAAAAATTTCAAAATACTGCTACATTTCTCAAACAGGAAATCGTCAATCTTGTTTCTTTTGTTTTATTCTTGGCCATCCAAAGAGAACAAAATTTCAATGTGAATCGCATAGCGCTAGCTTCTGGAAAACGTTACTATTGCTTTATATAGTGTATATCCACTGCGTTCCCTTCTACCTATAAGGAATTAAGTAATAAGACTACCTCAATTAGCATGAAGTAGTGAAACGAAAACCTTTTGTCAGAAGTTTGTTTGCAGAATAGGTAGAAAAAGGCATGTGAATAGAACTCATCAAATATCATCATTAGATAACACTATGTGATATAACGAGAACATCAAAAGTTGCCTTGTACACTCAAAGACATTAAATATACGCTTGGAAATACTTATCGTGAGACGGAGTCTTTAAGCTGACCGAGCCCATGTCTATCAGCTGCGTGCTTATTGGAAGGCGACGTTACTAAAGGGAAGGGGTTGAATATGAAATGTAACTTGTAACAAATGAAGTTTTGAGTTGCGAACCGGTGTTCCCTAAACTTTCTGACTGACAATACTCCACCCCAATCACCGGGTGTTACAAAATGTGGTGAATGCTTTTTGTGCGCTACATACTGAGGTTATAATGCCTCGGTAATGCGCGCACTTGGTAGGCTAAATTAACACACTGCTTATACACGTCAACCTGCTCTGATGGAGCATCGAGTGAACGGGTGGATTGCCCAATCGATTTTGGATTTTCTTATTCGCGTGATATGATGTCGGCACAGCAGCAAAATCACAGGGCCAGACGTATTGTTAAGGTATTTGACTGCATAAGGCAGCTTTTGTATAAGACGAGGTCTTTTCGAAGTCCCATATCTTTCATCTGCTTGTTATGCTTAGACGGGCTACGTTACCGAAGAGAATCGGATAGGCATGAAACTTTCAGAAAATGAAGTTCTCAGTTGCGAACTGATGATCCCCAAACTTTCTTGCGACAAATGAAGTTCTCAGTTGCGAACTGATGGTCCCCAAACTTTCTTGTGACAAATGAAGTGTCAAGTTTCGAACTGATGATCCCCAAACTCTCTTGCGACAAATGAAGTTCTGAGTTGCTAACTGGTGATCCCCAAACTCTCTTGCGACACATGAAGTTCTGAGTTGCTAACTGGTGATCCCCAAACTCTCTTGCGACAAATGAAGCTCTGAGTTGCGAACTGGTGATCCCCAAACTCTCTTGCGACAAATGAAGCTCTAAGTTGCTAACTGGTGATCCCCAAACTCTCTTGCGACAAATGAAGTTCTCAGTTGTGAACTGATGATCCCCAAATTTTCTTGTGACAAATGAAGTGTCAAGTTTCGAACTGATGATCCCCAAACTCTCTTGCGACAAATGAAGTTCTGAGTTGCTAACTGGTGATCCCCAAACTCTCTTGCGACAAATGAAGTTCTGAGTTGCTAACTGGTGATCCCCAAACTCTCTTGCGACAAATGAAGCTCTAAGTTGCTAACTGGTGATCCCCAAACTCTCTTGCGACAAATTAAGCTCTGAGTTGCGAACTGGTGATCCCCAAACTCTCTTGCGACCAATGAAGTTTTGATTTGCGGACTAATGATCCCACTCTCTTGCGACAAAGGAAGCTCTGAGCGGCGAACTGGGACCCCCAAGCTCTGTTTGGACAGTACTAGAGTTCTTTACCCAAGTGATAAAAATTAGTATAGTGTTTTTTTCTACTACATAATAAAGTTCTAATGTCCAGGTAATACGCGCACGTGGTCGACTAAACTAACACACTACTTATACAAGTCAATCTATTCTGTGGGAGAGTCGAGCGGGGTTAAAGAATAAAGGGGTGAATTGCCCAATCGGTTTTTCCGTTTCTTGATCGAGTGTCAAGCTATACCAGAATGACACGAATTAAAATCTTGGTTAAGGCCCTGTCAAACGTTCACATTTTCATCAAAATCATAGCGCCAGGCGCATTGTTATTGTCTTTGAGATTACCGGCTACTTACGCTGGGCGTTTTATGTATATGTTATTATAGAATTAGTTAATAATGCAAAATACAAATGGCAGCACTGGATAGAATGACCATGTTTGTAATATGTATCGCCGGCAATCGACACATCTGAGAGTAATACAAATGAAAATTATTGTGAGAGGCACGATATTTAATAAATAGTCCGTTCATTCAAGTCTTAATATGGCGTAGCAAAACAAATTTAATTAAAAAAATCTTATGTGTACCATTCACATGACTTCCTCTACATCTCTGCAACAAACTATTCTTAAAAGCTTATACTTCTATTTACTTCATGCTAATCAGTAAAAAAATACCAGAAATAGCCATATTACTTGCTTCCTTGTAATTAGAAGCGAAGTAAGGGAGTACCATAGGTTAAAGTGATAATCAAAACCTGGTTGCTTTGTCACTGAAGTTCCTTTGTTTGTATGGACCGCAGTTGACAAATTCCTGTATGAGAAAAGTATAAGTATTTCATACCAGAAACCAAAAATAAGGAATGTCTCAAAAGCGACGAACTCCACGAAAAAAAAAGCATATAACATAAATTGTGTGTTTTAAGGTGCTCTACATTTTTTGTGTAGTAAGTTTTTGTCCATCTCTTACGGTTTAGCAGTTATTCAAAATTCATTAAAATTCATCCAAAATAAGCTGCTCTTCAGAGGCTATTCCCTGAAAATTCAAGATATACATTTTACTTGTCAGGTAAATATCTTTTAATCAAAATCGTTAAAGCCATTTTTTTAAGAAAATCAAAATTTTCGAAAAAAGTTCCATAAGGGTAGTTGGGGTGGAGGGATTTTTCTCAAAATCTTCATTTCGCATCCCTGGAAGATACTAAACTTAAATACCAAGTTTGGTATTTTACCGACTTTTCATTTTTGAGTTATCGTGTTCACATCGTGTTCACAGACACACGGACACTCTTGATACACGGACACATACACGGAGGACCTTTTTGTGAAAATGCTTTTTTTTTTTTTTTTTTTTTTTTTTTTTTTTTCTTTTTTTATTGGGGATCCTAAAACATATATTTCCGGTGAAATCTCGGTATCGAAATTTTTGGTGGAGTGCAATACCTTCTCTATACACTATGTACATAGTACGTATAGAGAAAGTAAAAAGAGACATTTTATGAAATGTTAAGGTACGTTTTAGAGTATAAATACAGATTTTTTAAAAAATAATTTTCAAGATGAGTCACAAGGTTTTTATACCCTTATTTCCCTTTATTTATTATGAAATATCTGTGAAGTTTACATTCCCTACCGAGGTGTTTGGATTAGTGTTGTCAAAATGGAGGCGCTACCGCCATGTCATGTGCACACATCACGTCCATCTCATTCGTCCGCCAAAGCACTCTATTGCTTTGTAAGCTGAGACAATTGCCTCAGGGCCTACGAGGAGAGTAATGTCTGACGTCTCAACTCTTTGGACAGACCAACCCAAAGCTTTTGGAGAATACTCGACGTCGTACAGTCCAGGACAAAGAAAATTGGTGTCTCGAAACAATCCTCTCTTGAGTTCAGTCTGGTACCGCGGATATAACGGAGAAAGCTATAAGTGATATAATGTGACACGAGCTTTCTCTGTTCGCTGTTGGATGAAAGATATAAGTATAAACAGAAGCATTTGGCCGAAATGAATTTCATTGACTGGTATGTGTGAGCACTTTGTTATTCTTCCATAATATTCTTCCACAATCCATTAAATAATATCTTGCTTTCGTTGAATTCTTCAAAACACCCAAGTTGTTGATATACTACTGTATAAAATATTACTTAATGTTGTGCTGTTCGTTTATCGTGACATTCAGAAACACCTCGACCTGATCAGCTGCCGAGCTTGCTTACCGGTCATTTTTGTTAGTCTTGTAATATACACCTTGGCAGTAAATTCAAGTTCCAGTAATATTGTTAAACATGTGCAAGGAAAGCTCCTTGTGTGTGATTGTGCGCAGCATAGCTCAAAAACGAAAAGAACGTTGAATACCAAACTTGGTATTTAAGTTTGGTATCTTCCAAGGATGTAACACAAAGATTAAAAAAAAAAAAATACCCAACTACCCTTTACACGAACCTTTTTTCGATTTTTTTTTATTTCCTAAAAAATGGCTCTATTTTCATTAAAATACCTTATATTAAACCTATTTACCTGACAAATAAAATGTATATCTTGAATTTTCTGGGAATAGGCTCTGAAGACTACTTTATTTCTGGATGAACTTTATGGAATTTTGCATAACTGCTAAACCGCAAGACATGGACAAAAATTTACCACACCAAAAATGTAGAGCAAGTTAAAGCACACAGTTTATGCTATATATATTCTTTTTCCTGGGGTTGGTCGTTTTTTAGATATTCCTTGTTCTTGGTTTCAGCTTTGAAAAACATACCTTTCTCATACAGGAATTTGCCAACTCCTGTCCATGGAAACAAACAAAATTCAGGCACATTGCAACGAGATTTTGACTATCACTTTAACCTATGGTACTTCCTTATTTCGCTTCTACTCACAAGGAAGCAGGTAATAAGACTATTTCTGCAATTTTTTTCTGGATTAGCATGAAGTAAATAGAAGCATAAGCTTTTTAACGATAATTTGTTGCAGAGATGTAGAGAAAGACATGTGAATGGAACACATAAGATTTTGCGGGGGGGGATCAGCCGTTGGGAAAGAGGAGGAAGACCGGTTCCTGCATCAAGCATCCTTTCTCCTCCAACAAGACCTAGCCGAAAAGAATACAAATTGATTGTACGAGCATCAGGAGGACATATTAATAATATGCATTGGAGAGTTTTAACTGAGCTTTTGATAACCACAAATACATTACGCGAAAAAGTGAGAAACATGAGCTATATTTCTTGCGTTGTACTTAAGTTAAGGCCAGAAGGAATTGATACCGAAGCAAATACGCAATCATAGAATGAACTTAAGTAAAAATATCTAGTTTGAGCAGATCAAACAAACATAATTTTGCCAATAAATTTATAATAATCAGCAACTGATTTAGTTATATATATATATATATATATATATATATATATATATATATATATATATATTACAACGATATACATATTACAACGATATACAAATAAACAAACATTTCAATAAGGGCAAATTTTGGTATCGATAATTGACCTATCCTGCCCTAAAACGTTACATTCAAGTTCGCTGTGGAAGCTCTAGAAAATCTTTTATCTTCAGTTTCAATTTTTGTCTTGTGACGCTTCTTTTTATTTAAAAATTCTAGATGTGAGAATAGATATAAAATCACTGTATAATTAGAGAAAACCAAATCATATTTTAAAAATGATTAAAATATCATACAAATCAGTCATTAACTCAATCTCTTATTTAGAAATGGAAGAGTTTATTCATAATGTTTGTATTTTCCTGAATTTGGCGACAAATAGTTGTTAAACTTTTGTTAGCTTTTATTCGAACTAGAAATGCTCCTTTAGTTTCAGCGATCTCTGATTTCAATCAGCGTTTTCTGTGACCAAATTTGTAGAAAGAAATGATATAATTGGAAGTAGACAAATCAGAGAAGTGTGTTTCTTATCTTATCGACTTGTAATAACCAATTAGAGCAGAACAAAGCAGAAAGAAAATCATATTAGTGGAGGAGAAGAGGACTTAGAGAAAACGAAAGAAGAAAAAAACAGTCACATGGGAAATTATAAAGACCTTCTTTTAAGCAGACACAAACAACAATGATGCAAAAAATACGTAATATGGGTGTAGTGTACATTTTCTTACGTGACAGAAAGTCATTGTGTATTTCATTGGCAACATGTATAGATTGTGCATCAATATCAAAATAGTGCAGTTATAGCTCATTAATATTTCAATTAATCCTTGATTAATCTTGAACTCTTTCTAGGGATACTAGTACTTTAAAATCTTATAGTATGTTATATAGACCTACAAATGATAGTTTTACGGCATTACGAACGTGACAGAGCTGCCCGCCTTCGTATAATGTGTAAACATTGGTTCACCCCAGTCATGCCTGAAACAATGAAATTTTAAATTACTTTAATTACAATGTGAAATACCTTCTTTTAAATATATGCCATTATTCTATACCGAGATTTGTACAGCAAAATACAGTATAATGCTTGAATTTAGTCCCGTTGTCTGATGTTTGAATTTTAAGGAATAATATTATAATATTCAGCATTGAATGTATTTGCTTCATTATTATGAAGGAATTTTAGATTAGATACTACTATAAATATCCAATGGGGAAATTATCATTGTGATATTTGGATCTAGTCTGGGTTTAATCTAATGTAAACATCATTATGAAAAACAACATTGTAAAATGTTTCTGACGTTAATAGGAATGTAATGAGAGGTACAGTATGTGCAATTAGAATTCTGACCCTGTAATATATGCAATTTTATTTTATGACGCATATTACAGAAGATATCTTGTGTGACATTCATACAACCCTTCTGTTACTTTTATTGTTTATGAGAGCTGTGGAAACAGTACTTACGATAGATAGTTTTTCTTATCTACTCCATTTGAATAGAGGTAACCCATTATACAAATAACAATATTGAGCATGTCCTTATAGGTACCAAGGGAATAACAATAGTTAAATATCTAAGAACAGAACACCATATGGTGGATTTTAAATCCTACACAGTTCTGTTGCATTCGCTAGAAAGAAATGAACATATACAGTACTTTGACCAAAGATTGAAAATTCGGTCCGATAATAACAGATGTCTCGAAAATGGCTTATGGCACAAAAGTAGCAGTAATATGGGTGAGCCAGAACAAAGGAAATCTCCTAAGCCATTGGCGTGTCTAACATGTGCTTGACAAGCAAAACACATTTGTTTTCCACTAGCATACACCAATTCCTTTGGCGGTATGTCCAAACCACACCCTTTCCTTTGTCAGCGCCTGTCATTTTTCAGTTTGAGATAATGAAAGCGATAAACATTAATTAATTCGGTTTACAAAGAGTACCTTTGACAAATCGACCACGCAATTAGCTATCACGCACTAATTAATTAAACCATATAAATATACGATTTTTAACTGCCACTGTTTTTTGAGTATAGATAACAGGTATTATGGAGTAACTTTTAACAGGAATTTAATAGGATTTTATTTATAAAGTCTGATTTAACCTATCTCTACGCGTATAAATTTCCATTATAATTAAATTAATTAAACGGTGAAAAGATGCGGTTTCGCTACAAATTTATTTTTGAAGGTACAATAAACATTTGGAGAGGGAATTTGTAATCGGAATTTAATATATACTTCAGTTCTAATAGATTTCTCCAAGAATATAAATTTTAATTATAATTAAATTAATAAATCCGCACAAATACGTGACTTTGCTGTGAGAACAATCCAAATTGGAGAGGATACTTCCAGCCGAATTTAATGTATATTCCATTATCATATTCATATTAAAACTGTCTTATGAATATACATTTTGGTGATAATTAAATTAATTAAGCCGCAAAAATACGTGATTTCTTTTAGCGCGCATCGCAGCGCATAAACATGTCGTTTTTCAATTACATAAATTGATTATAATAAACAGCAAGGCACCTTCGATCTGAATCTAAACTCTGTGTAGTCCAATATGGCGACCAACAGAACTGATTACTGTAACTCGATATATTTAAGCTTCAACAAAAGGACAGCGGGTCTAATACAAATATTTTTCTTAGTCCCATTTAAGTCTTGCAATTGAAATTATTACGGACAACTGCTCGAAAAATATTTATTCAAATACTATAATTAAAAAGTGATTTGTGACTGAAGTATAGCTCCTAAACTTACGAAGAGCAAGTTGCCCAATAGAACTAACTTTTCGCATCCCCTTTCCGAATCTGCATATGTACCCCATAAAACTATGTTTTTTTTATTTCCTTTCCAAATTTGCATTGAAATTACGCATACTTTCTCGGAAACAATTTATCCACTACTTTAATGAAATATGATTTCCGACCTTTTTTAGTAGTCCTTAACGTCCACTTTTACTATTGATGGCACCGCAAAACTATGACACTGCTGATAAATGAAGCGCAGATGCAGCACTGGTGTAGTGCGATGGAGGGGGAAACTGGAGAATCCGGAGAAAACCGGGAATTGCGCTTCTTTGTCTACCAAAAATCTCACGTGCAGTCACTTGGGTTTGAATCCGGGCCACCTAGGTAAGAGGCGAGTGGTCTAAATTCTAGGCCACGGAGTGGCCTGATTTCCGAATGAAATATAAAGCCTTCCCTTTACAATTTTTGCTGAAATCCCTTCAAGGAATATTTTCTATAGCAATCAACACAAATTACTTTAATTAACTTTATTTTATTGGGGAAAGTATAGGTCCAATATTTACGATAGCACAAACAATTTACGCGCCTGCTTTTAGACATATTGCAACTACACTACGCATTTCTAATTACCATTTATTGGGTTAACATGTAAACATTAATCACAATATTTTCAAATCCAGAAGAATTGATTCCAAATTAAATAAGTGCATACCCTTTCGTACTGTGAATATGTTGAGTGCGAAACAGTACTGACATGAATTTCTACCGCCGCAATATAATCTTACGAGAATGCAGCACAAATAGACTTCCCTCTTTGAGAAAATGTGTGATAGCGGTGTGATAAGAAATGGCTTCCATCTTACGTCTGTGGAGAAACTCAAGACTCCGCCACCACTGCTGACGGTAAACGGAACTTAAGACTACTACCACCAGAGGGCAGCACGGTCCGGTAGTCAAAAAGGCGCGAACTACTCCCTTAGCGTCCCTGCAAAATAAACAGTCAGTCTGGCGGCTGAGATCGTAGCAGGAGGTTGTTTCGCGCTCCTCCATTCCAACGGTGTCAAACTGCATACCTCATTATCACTAATAAATAGTTGTTAAGAAGTGACCGGTGTTTACTTTCAGTAGTGTACTACCTAACCTCTGCATCCCACATATTGGTCACCCCGACTAACAACAATGGAACAAATACAACGGCAACTTCGTGACCAAGCACAAAAAACCATTCTGCACCAACAATTACTGCAACAACAGACAACACCTTCCGCTTCAGATACACAGGTTAGTGCCTCAGTGAACCGTGTCAGTGTGAAGTTACCAGTGTTTTGGCCGGATAAACCGGCGCTGTGGTATGCACAAGCAGACGCACAATTCACCAACATAACACAGGACCAAACAAAGTACGCGTATATCGTCTCCCAGCGCTGGACAGCCGATACGCTGCAGAGGTGGAGGACATTATTATCAATCCACCAACTGAAAATACTTACGCACATTTACGCACAGAGCTGACAAGGCGTCTATCACTCTCAGAGGAACAGCGAGTGCGGCAGCTCCTAATGGAGGAGGAGCTTGGTGACCGCAAACCTTCACAGTTTTTGCGTCATCTGCGATTCCTAGCGGGGGCTACCCAAGTGCAAGATAATCTCCTAAGACAACTGTGGATACAGTGCCTCCCGCCCCAGGTTCAGGCAATATTGCAGACACAGGCGGCGACTCCGTTGGACAAGGTTGCGGTACTAGCAGAAAAAATATTGGAGGTCACATCACCACCCATCCATACCGCCGTCAACGCCATCCACGCTCCACAAACATCCGAGCTCAGTCAATTCATTAAGCGAGTAGACGAACTCACCCGACAGATGGCATCTCTACAGACAACGCGGCATTCACGATCTCAATCTCGCAGTCGAGAGCACCGTTGCCGTCATACTTCGTCACCACGTCCTTCAACCAGCGACGAAGCCACATGTTGGTATCACCGCCGCTTTCGTGAACCAGCTCAGAAATGCACACTGCCATGCTACTTTCAGTCAAACACCAACGGCGACCAGTAATGGCGGTGGAAGGTCGCCCAACATGCACAAACCGCTTATTTGCAACTGACAGGCATACAAATCAAAGATTCCTCATTGACACAGGTTCTGACTTATGCTGCTTTCCACGTAAGCTTCTGAAAGGACACCGGCAACACACAGACTAACAATTAGTCGCGGCCAACAACCCTGCCATCCACACATACGGTACTCTTCCGCTCAAACTCAACTTCGGACTTAGACGGGAATTTACATGGAGATTCGTCATCGCCGACGTTGGAATCCCAATCATTGGCTCCGATTTTCTACTATAACTATATTCATACTATAACCTCCTTCCAGATTGTAGACACAAACGCATCGTGGACGGCGTTACGGGTTTATCTGTATCCGTCCAGCAAGCAAAATGACGCAGCCAAGCATCAAAGCTTTAACCGCTTCGTCACCATATCATGACATACTGGGAGAGTTTCCGGAATTAACACGGCCTTCTGGATCACCGCGAGAAATGCGCCACAGCACCATGCACCACTCCAGGCCCACCTATTTGTTGCAGACCTCGACGCCTTGCACCAGATCGCCTTCGAGTCGCAAAGCAAGAGTTCGACGCCATGTTGCAAGATGGGTCAGCGAGACGCTCGGAAAGCACCTGGGCATCACCACTCCACCTGGTTCCCAAGAAAGCTGAAGGTTGGCGTCCCTGCGGTGATTACGCTCGAACCATCCCGGATAGATATCCTCCACGTTTTATCCATTATTTCAGCAATCAACTGCAGGGTTGTACCATTTTTTCAGTTGTGGACCCAGTCAAAGCCTACACACAAATCCCAGTTAACACAAGTGATATTGAGAAAACAGCCATCATAACGCATTTGGGCTCTTCGAGTTTCCATTTATGACGTTCGGGCTCCGCAATGCTGACCAGACATTTCAAAGGTTCATAGATGAAGCTCTGTCTGAACTGGAGTTCACGTTTGCCTATATCGACGACATTCTTATCTTCTCGAAGAGCACCCAAGTACATCAACAACATCTACGGACTCTATTCTGCCGCCTCTCAAAGTACGGAATCCTCTCAACGCCAGCAAGACCGTCCTAGGCTGCCGGAAGGTTAACTTTTTGGGGTACGAGATTTCTGCAGCAGGCACTCGTCCTCTACCAGATCGCATCTCCGCCATGGCCAATTTCCCCCTACCAAAAACTGCACGGGAACTACGACGCTTCTGGGAATGGTAAACTTTTATCGACGTTTTTTGCCATTATCGTCCGAACATCAGGCCTGGCTACATGCAGCCATATCTAATCTACGTGGTTCGCAGCAAATACCCTGGACTAAAGACCTTGAAAACAAGTTTAACACTTGTAAAACTAGCCTTGCTAACGCCACGCTGTTGGCACATCCCAATTCAGAAGCATCCTTAGGACTCTTCACGGACGCATCAACAACAGCAGTGGGTGCCAGTCTCCAGCAACTGACTAACGACAGTTGGGAACCACTGGCCTTCTTCTCCAATAAACTTACCACAAAGCAAGCTACATGGCCCGCCTACTATCGGGAGCTACTCACAAGGCAGTGCAACATTTCCGACACGTTTTGGAAGCCAACCACTGCACCATCTACACTGACCACAAACCATTAACATACTCCTTCCAGCAACGACGAGACAAGCTTCCTCCAGTGCAACAGAACCAGTTATCGTTCATTGCACAGTTTTCAACCGATATCCAATTCATAAATGGAACTTCAAACGTCGTCGCAGATGCGCTTTGACGGATCGAAGCGGTATCCAGCAACAATCTTGATTTCTCAGCCCTCGCCACGTCACAGCAAGAGGTCGAAGAACTCCTTCGCCTCTTGAACAGCGACTCATCACTCCAGTTGCAACAGACCCACGTTCCTGGATCTGACATTACACTGTTCTGCGACACATCCACAGGCAGACCCAGACCCTTTATCACAGTGCCATAGCGTAAGCAAGTCTTCGAGTCTCTCCATGGGTTAAGTCATCCTGGAACCAGGGCCACTGCGAGACTGGTGTCAGAACAATTCGTATGGCCAAACATTCGGCGAGATTGTCGTATTTGGACCAGAACGTGTCAGGCTTGCAACGAACGAAGGTCCATCGCCACGTCACAGCACCAGTTGCCCAGTTTACTTCACCATCCTCAAGATTCCAGCACGTACACATTGATCTGATCGGCCCTCTTCCCACAGTTGGATCCTATAGATATTGCCTCATAGCAGTCGATAGATTCTCCCGCTGGCCAGAAGTCCGGCCCCTCGAGAATATCACCGCAGAAGCAGTCGCTGAACTTTCGTTGAGTGATGGATTTCTCGTTTTGGAGCACCTGCCCGCATTACGGCAGACCAAGGGCGCCAGCTCGAGTCTCAGTTATTCCGAAACTTGGGAATGATAATTGGTGCTTCAAAGTCCCGTACTACTAGCTTCCATCCATGTTCCAATGGCATGGTGGAACGCTTCCACAGACAACTGAAGGCATCCATAATGTGTCATCCCGGCATGTCTTGGCTCCAGACATTACCAATCGTCCTACTAGGTATGCGCAGCGCCTACAAAGAAGACATTGGTGCCTCTGCAGCAGAATTAGTATACGGGGAACCACTCCGCCTACCAGGGGAAATGTTGTGTGCAACGGAACATCAAAACTACAATGACGCCACACATTTCGTCGTGAAACTCCGACTACAGATGTCACGCCTTCGCCCTATACAGCCTGTACACCACGGACGACACGATTCCTTCGTCTTCAAGGACCTGAAAGACTGCACGCACGTGTTCTTGCGAGACGACACAGTAAGAAGATCTCTTCTTCCCTCTTACACTGGTCCGCATCGAATCTTGGAACGCGATGGAAACACACTTACGTTAAAAATCCGCGACAAATCTGTGCGGGTCAGCATTGATCGGGTAAAACCGGCCTTCCTTCTTCCAGAACCACCTGGGCCTTAGAATACATTACCACGCAATCCGCTAAGCACTTCTGAAGAGCTCTCTCAAAATAAATCTCTCACATCACCAGCCACGACTCCACCATCATCCTCATCCACAGCAGATGGCGAAACCAGTACGCGCTCCGGAAGAAGAGTGCGATTCCCGGATTTCTTTGAGCCGTAAGCCTTTCGATTCCCTGGGGGGCTGGTGTGGCGAAACTCAAGACACCGCCACCACTGCTGACGGTAAACGGAACTTAAGTCTACTACCACCAGAGGGCAGCACGGTCCGATAGCCAAAAAGGCAAGGAAACTACTCCCTTAGCGTGCCTGCAAAATAAACAGTCAGTCTGGCGGCTGAGGTCGTAGCAGGAAGTTGTTTCGCGCTCCTCCATTCCAACGGTGTCAAACTGTATACCTCATTATCACTAATAAATAGTTGTCAAGAAGTGACCGGTGTTTACTTTCAGTAGTGTACTACCTAACCACCGCATTCCACATGTCTATGAATGGGTTTTTGATAACGTCAAGAATGGAACTATGTTTTAGCTATGGAAAACTCTTTAAAACAGCAACAAAACTGTACAGCACATGTAGGCCAAATACTGCTAAGGAATGGCAAACAACAATTTTAACTTAAAATACATTTTTTTTTCATAAGACCTTTAACAAAAATCAATTATTACCAAAATACTTTCTTGTTTATTTTCGCAGAGGCAGATGGTAGCGATAAACACGCTTCTGCCTGTTTTTGAAGTGACGCATATATACTACTCAGCTGTACATCCACAAAAGTACAACAAAAACCGATTTATAAAGTATTACCTTTATCAGGACGAAATTTTGAGGATAATAAAACGCAAATAGCTTAAGAATATGACTGACCATTCACTGATTTATTCGCAAAACAGACATAGGTTTCAAATACTACCTCATGCGTGCTTAAGCGTGTGTTTTTGCAGGAAAACAGGACCCTGACTTTTATCCAAAAGTGTGCTTTAACAAGGAAACAAGTTTATGAAAGTATTTATCGGTGGGGACATCGGAGATTTCATTGTTATTTTCACAGAACCAAGGGGTCAAGACAAAACTTGTTCTATTTGCCTTTTGATGTGACTCATATTTTTGTACAACAATATCTTCACCAGCTCTATCCAGTTTCACCATATGATCAGCCAATCAGAATGTCCGTAAATGTTTCAAATGCCTTTATTACACTTGCGCAAGGGACAAGAAATGTGATTCGCCAACGATAATGGAATATTAGAAAATAATAAAGAGTATGAGGTACCTCCAACAACGAATACGCCCTGAAAACCATTTTAATAAAATAACCAATAGGACGACAGCTCACAAGGAAATTTCACCTACCGTCCGGACGCCGCGTCCTCCATCTGGGTCCATAACAGGCGTCATTTATGGGGTGCAGTAATAAGGGTTGAGATGTAGTCAGCGCCTCGGCCAGATAATGCGGTCATCAATACCTGGAGCCGCTATTTTCCCATCAAGTAGCTCGTCATTTGGCCCCCCCCCCCAGGGACCTCACGAAGCTGAGTGCACCCAGGGCCAGGACTGTCAGCGGGGAAAAATTCCCACACTGTTACCAGGAATCGAATCCAGTTCTTTGATTGGTAAACAACTGCGCTACCACCGCGCTAAGAAGACGACCTGACAACCAAATTACTGCATGAATAATATTTCAGAGGGGAGCAATTTGTAATATTTTCACGTGTGATTTATCAGTGTTTGCAACTGATACCGTTTATTTGCCAAAGCTACAAAGTTGTGAAAGTTTGATTGACACCAGTGGATTGCTCATAAATCATGGCGGGTAAGTGTTTCTGAGTCTGATTTATTTTCTTAAGTCGCAACATTTAATTATGTGTTACCTATTTTGCACAATAAATAGAGGCTTAAATATGACTTCAGTCGCAAAGAATAATAACATGAATGACAAGCTCTTTGTAAAGCAACTCTAGGCATCCACTACCTATTCTACGTTGGTTCGACTACCTCAAACTCACCCCTAGAAACCGGGACACTTGGTGAGAGTCCCCCACGTCTCGTATTTTCCTCATTCGTGATTCCCTTTATTTCAGCCAATTCGTTGGTTATTCCTAACTCTAAGTCTTGTTGCTGAGTTTGCAACCTCTCCTCATTTCTTCTTTGACTTACTCATTTATTGTATGTAACAAACTGTCATTGCAGGCGCTTTTCTGTGCCCTAATATTGTCAATTTCTGAACAAAATTCTTGTCTTAATGAATCAACATTTATTTGTGTCATCATATGTACATTTCTCACAAGAGCTATTTTGTCCTGTCGTAATTTCTGCAATGAAACCTTGTATTTTTACACCTATAGGTTGTGCAATCTGCTGTGTTGTTTGCCGCTGTTGTGCGTTTGACTGTTGGGTAATTTGTTGCTATTTGAGTGTGTATCTGATGTGTAACTTGAGCACTTAATTGTTGTGTGATTTATTGCTCTTGTGCGTTTAACATTTGTGTTAGATGTTGTTCTGAGTCTGTTATTTTGGTGTTTATTAAACTTAAGTGTAAAAGTATCTATTGCAACATGCTGTTTGTGTCATTTTGCTCCACAGTAGTGTTTTTCTTTTCCATTATTCTGTTCCCCTTCCACTACAGATGAGCTATTAATGTGCTGCTTTTCCATCTTGTTTAAAATGATAGTTTCTAATTCCAAAGCAACATTCACTATATATATATATATATATATATATATATATATATATATATATATATCTTTTTACACCTACCCCTTCCAAAATTTCGTACACATTTGGGGTTTCTTTTCTCAGCTATTTCACACATTCAGTTTAACAATCTACTGCAAAAAATGTTCAACACTCACTCAATTTCTAGTGGGATGTTGTTTTCCTCCTTGATGCACCACACTCTACTAAACAAGTACTAACTTCCAGCGTGGAGATGATGTCTCCTGAAGATTACTTGTAGCTCTTGCAGCACATCATCTCGTTGTCTGTTGTTTGTGCTGCCTATTCTTGCCTCCAAGTCTGGTAGTTCATCTTTCTCGGTCGTCTTCTGTTTCTTAGTTGTGTGTACTTTCAGAGGCCTAATCTAACCTCCAGGTCTGGTAGATAAATTTCTCGATCGTCTGCTGTTTCTTCTTGTGGTATTTCACATTATTGTTTTTTTTTTTTTTGTTTTTTTTTTTTGTGAAATTCGAGATCGTCGTTGGGCGCCTATCTGTGGGCGACCTCCGGTTCAATGCTTGCTCCTTAGGTGGGGTCCTCTTACTTGTAAGGGTCGATTTAAGTTTTGTGAGCTTTATACTCAGGTTTTCAGGTGGAAGTACCACAAATAAGCATTTGTGTGAATAATACAACAGATAAAATAGTAAATGCTGACGCTTACTGTTTCTTGATACTTCGCCAAGAAATCAGTTGACCATTTGTTGCCCTTGTAGCACAATTATTGTTCTCAGATAGCGCCGTGAGGCTGTGAATTTTATTGCGACTCTAACTGCGAAAAGAAGTATAAAGGACGTATGAATACCCGGCATGACTGAAAATAATTCGAAAGACTGCCCAGAACTGACTGACATTGTTTTCGTTTCTACGTCTCTTTAAAATGTACTTCCAACCTCTTCAATGCTACATATTTCTGATAATCTACAATTAAAACCTTGTTTGATCTCTGGTGAGAAAACCCAGCACACTTGTATTTACCTAGACGGCCCGATTTCGATCCCAAGCGACCGCATGTGAGACTAGTGATGGACAAAGCGGCGCTGGGGCGGGTTTTCGCCGGGTTCTCTGGTTTCCCCCGCCATCGCATTCTACCGCCACTCGTCTTCATTCATGTATCATCAGTGTCACCGCCTGCGGTGCCATAAGTAGTTAAAGCGGACTTAAACACTGCCAAAAAAAAAAAAATGTGCCTTTACGACCTCACGGTCGCCAGATACCTATTCACTAGTTTGTTAAATGTCATAGTCTTTAACTGCTACTGGACGATTCGAATAATCTGCCATATATTACTATCTGCTTGCACTTAGAAACATTTTCTTGCCGTCGGCTATTTTGTTGAAATACAAAAGAAATGCTCCTTTTTACATTTGACCTCTAGAGATTACTGTAATTTCTCTGGTACCAACATCAGTTTCGTATCCATTATTATATTGTTATTAAACTGACTATTAATCATTATATTATTAATTTGTGACTATTTTAAATTAATCATCTGAAAATAATCAGCCGCATGTGCCAGACTGATGTAGCTTTTGTATATTATTATGAAATGTTATGATAGTTTCTTTCCTCGCTTTAGTTTTAAATAAATGTTGTGTAAATACCTTTTCCAGAATAAATGAGCGTTTTCTCATAAACTATTAAATATAGCCAGACAAACATTAAGTGTCCTTGGTTATATAGGGGAAGTAAAAAGAAAATGCAATGGGCTAAAGTGACAGTCAAATCTTCAAAGACCTGAGGCTATGTGATGATTGGAAATTCGGCTCATTTTGCATGGCCAGTAAAACAAAAGCATATTACGACTTCCCATGTGAGAAAAGTGCCAGCACTAAAATGTTTAAAACAATAATGAAGATATTTGGGAAACGTTACTGACAAACAAAACAAAAGAAAAAGTAAAGAAGCAAACAAAATTTTAATTTGTCAAATTGTGAATTTCAACGAAACCTATATTTTTTCAGTAAGTTTCGGTTTACCAGTATGCAAAAGTCATACAGAGCAGATTGCACATCAGAGAATATTCCCAGAAAATTAGAGGTATATATTTTATTTATCATATACTCGGCTTAAACATTTAATTTTAGCCAAACTCTCAAACTTGTTAATGCCTTTTCTTTTAAATTAACAATTTACGGTTTTTTTTTTCTCATATAAAGAGTACTTTGCGATAAATGATGTCCCTTTCTTTCTTTTTTTCTTTCTTTTTATTTATTTATGTGTTTTAAATTGTCGCCTCATATCCTTGGTATTTAGCCGACTTTTCGTTTTTGAGTTATGCAGTTCACCAGCAATGACATAGGTACATATGTGTGTGTGCGCGCGCGCGGCCCTTTATATCTAAAAATACTTTTGTTTTTTCGGGTTACCCCAAAAAGTTTATTTCCAGTGAAGTTTTAGTAACGAGTGCTTGTATAGTATATCTTTTACCTAAATATTATGTGTTTAAGAAAGTAAAAATATAGCACAAGGCTGCATAAAGCTCCTGTAAAGAGTTAAGTTTTATAACTTAAGTAGTTTCGCAGATGTTTTTCATGTGCTTAGTTGATTTAACATCCCCATTAATGGATATGACTTCCTCTTAAAGTAAACTTCAATAAATATATAATACAAACATCTACATCGTTTGAAGAGTGTTCACTGTAGTGAATACTTTTAATGCCTTGATAGCTTTACTATGTTGCTTAAATTAGGCAATGGTCGTTGTTATTGTTGCATTTTTGGCGGTGTGAACTACATTTAGGTTACAGACTGGATAGGGACAGTTTACAAGTAACCTTAAGTTTAAATTGAGTAACCTACCTAATGGACTTATTTCAGTATGGTGTTGATAAAGTGGTTAAAAAAAAAAAACGCTGTGGAATTAGGACCTCTAATCCCTTGATTCAAGCAATTACAGTATTTGGGTTCATCTATCACTTTAACGTGTACATAGGACGCATAAAATAGTAATTTAAATATGCATTTTTATCTTTAATTACCAGTTTTAATGAACGTGTCTTGGTAAGCTGTTCTGCTATAAATTATTACGACTGTGTGCGAAGGAAAACTTGGGGCTTTGCTATTTGAAAGCAAAGAAAAGAATGGTTCGTTCACGGAATACAGCTGCGATGGTCTTTGTTTTCAACTACACATTAAAAACCAACAACTGTTTGTTCGTGAGAAATGCGTGCCGTAGTAAATATGTAGGCTTTTGTTTGTTTGTTTCAGCAAAAGAAGAATGTTCTCCTTGTGTAAAAATAAATATTTCTTAGATATAAACAAACGTATAAAAATGTTATATGCATCATGAACTTATTCATCTTATGTTAAACGAATTTAATTACATACATTGTATCGTATTTGTGTTTGTCAAGGATTTGTATTCACGCACTCCGCTGTAATGTTTCCAAAAGCAGATAACTTAATCTTTTAAAACGTATGTTCTATACTATCCAAATTATAGTTTAAACCTTTGAGTTATATTTCTATAACTTTACGTCTCTATACTTATGGCTCAAGGGAAACGTAAATAAACATTTAAGCTTAGAGTAGTAATTTTAGTTATAATGATATCACGTTTAATTTTTGATGTTATGTGCGTTTAAATTTGCTAGGAAAATGGTTATATTAATGTGGAGTATGACCTCAAGTAATGGCATTTATGCAGAAAAGACTTAGGGTGTCACGTTGAATAAATTTCTCTACAGTGTTAAGATTTATTGATGTGTATAAGGCGAGTAAAAATACCAGCAATAAGAGGCACGGTAACAGGAAGGAATACAATAGCAACGTGAGGGAATTGAGAGGCTTGTACGTAATATGGAGCGGGGAATAAGTAGAGAGAAGGAGAAGAATAAGTAAAAAGAAAATGGAGTAAAATCATTGAGGAGACACAAAAACAGAAGAGTTGAAGAAATGGAACATATAAACAAAAATTATAACCTAATAATATCGGAAATAGAGGAAGGTAATAGGAAAATAATTTACAGAAATGTTGTTAGAAACCTAGGTATGGAAATGAATAGTTATGCAATGTGTTTATATTTGGAAAGAGAGAAGGGAAGATTAACATATATGTGAAATGCATTAGTACGCAAATGGTAGAGACGTGATAAACCACAAAAGAACATTAAAAGACACGGTCAATAACATTAACAGACACCTGACTTACGAATAAAGGAAACTATTAAAAGAATAACAAAACATGGAATAACGGTCCATAAACAATGACAAATCATTTATATCAGAAACTTCAACTTGTGGACTGGTAGCAAAACGGCAGAAGGAGCACAGGTGCAACAAAGAAACAGGATGCAGATGAATTGAATGATGAAGCAGGGAAAATTTTGCAAAAGGTGGCAAATGCTAAAGTGCGTTCGTAGTAAAGGTTCGGCAGAGAATAGCACCTGAGAGTACGGGGAAGCAAAAACCGCGGAGAAATAAGGAAATAAAGAAGCTTGGATAGAAGCTGTAAATATCCAAGGGAAGTAACGCTTTGAAGAAAATTTAAAACACTACCATTTTTTTCGCGCAGCTCAATCCTTCAATGACTTCCCCTCTTCCCGCTTTAGCAGCCCGTTTTCGGAGAGCGTAAATAAGGTAGGGATGGAGGGAGAGCTTGCCACCCTCCCTGTATATCATTATCATAATATACGTGCATGGCAGTATATAGGATGAGAACAAGCCCTTGTTATCTCAAATAAGTGGCAACATTGTAAACAATCTCCGTAGCCTGTTCCCTAAGGGACTTATGAGTGGAGAACTTTGGATGTTAAAGTTCCCAATATTACTGTTAAGATCCTTCAGTTTATATGTCCTTACAATAAACAGTATACTATGCTTTTGTGATCGCTCACTGTTGCTCCCACCACAGACAAAACTTCGCAATGCGCATGCGTGTCTTATGGCACATGGTCATGCGGGAGTAGAGAGAATGACGTAATCGGTAATAATGCGCCCACAGCGTTCTGCGCAGCTATTTCATTACGCTGATACGGTATACCAGGTCAGGATATTGTGTTTCACAAGTTATAAGTTCCTCGAAGGTTCCTCAAAGTAGAGGGAAATACTCACCATATTTTTCTTTCTACACCGCTTCTCCTAAGCTGAACCAATCAAAGCAAACCCACCAGTGGCGGATACAACCCTATTATTCTGTCTGTTCTTTCATTTGCAAGAGTTGCAACACCACCGAAGTCTTGTTATTCTAATATAAGCGCAGGAAATTTGGGTACATGATAAAGTTTAAAAATCGTCTCATTTTCTAAAGAACAGAAATCTAAGCAATATTCCACAGCCGTTAAACAAGGATAGTATAAAACGTGCCAACTTGGACAGCACTTGAACAGAATTAGAGAAGGGCAGATTATTAGGTATTCGAACAGGAGTATATGACACAGGGGAAGAATAGGTTTTTTTTTTCTTAAAAATAAACTAGAAAATGGATCTGTAAGATAGGGTGTGGAAAGATGAAGCCATAGGAAACCTCTGTGATTCAGTGTCCACAGTAGGCCAGGGTATTAATGCCACCTAGTAGGATATAAGTCTAATGAATCCATTGAGAAACCTCTGGGACGTAGTGTCCAGAATTGCCCAGGGTAGCCCAGAAAAAAAAAAAAAAAATATCTGTAATACATCCATAGCTCGAATCATTGTGTTACATATATTTCTTTTTAAATCAAAATTGAATGTTACTGCCCACATAACATTCAACTTTCCCTGCTGTTGGAGGACAGGTGTAGGAATATCAAGGCATGACACAACTGAAACGGTACTCACGTTGTTTGTCCTGCTTTGATTGCTTCTTGTCCGCTTGGTATATGGTAATCTAGCTACAAGGCTTTCTGGAAGCCATATCATCGTAAGTTGATTTTTCAGGTTTAACTTCCGGTATAGGAACAAATGTTTTGCTTATGAATTATTATTTAAATTGTGATGAAGTAAGGAGTATAATATAAAGCAGATGTTGCTCAACACATTTATGCCACCCAACCCCTTGCTCTTCTTTACGACTTCAATTACTTACGGCAAAGTAACGGCCATTATGAACCATATCGTTGACTAAGAGCGCCTAAAATAGCGGTGAATCAATGTTGCCAACTTATCAACGTGTTGCTATAATGAACATTCTCTATTTTTGGTCATTCGGGCGGCATAATTTCTCGACCAAGCAGAGGTTTGGTTTCATAGATTCCTCTGCTACACATTATGTCTTAGGCTCCTCGATATCTCGGCTACGCTTTGCGGCTTAAAGCTCTGCACCCTCGGTTACGCTATGCAGAAGAAACAATGTCCCCAAGATGCCTAGAGGGAACGGTAAGTTTGAAGCGCAAAGTGACGCGGAAGTCACAAAAGTGAAAAATTTGATGTGTTCCATTCACATAACTTTCTCTACATCTCTGCAAAAAATTATTGTTAAAAAGCTTCTGCTTGTATTTACTTCATGCTAATCTAGAAAAAAAGTAACTGGAATAGTTTTATTACTTGCTTCCTTGTAAGTAGAAGCGAAATAAGGGAGCACTATAGGTTAAAGTGAAGTCAAAAGCTGGTTGCTATGTGACTGAAGTTTCTTTGTTTGTATGGACAGGAGTTGACAAATTCCTGTATGAGAAAAGTATGTTTTTTAAAGCTGAAACCAAAAACAAGGAATAACTCAAAACGATCAATTCCACGATAAAAATGTATCGGACATAAAATGTGTGTTTTAAGGTGCTCTACATTTTTGTGTGGTAAGGTTTTGTCTATCTCTTACAGTTTAGCAGTTATGCAAAATTTCGTAAAATTCATCCAGAATAAAGTAGTCTTCAGAGGCTATTCCCATAAAATTTAAGATATATATTTTATTTGTCAGGTAAATGTCTTTAATGTGCGGTATTTTAATCAAAATCTTTAGAGCCTTTTTTGAGAAAATAAAAATTTTCAAAAATGGTCCACGTAAAGGGTAGTTTGGAGTGGGGGAGTTTTTCTCAAAATCTTCGTGTCGCATCCCTGGAAGATACTAAACTTAAATAGCATTTTACCGACTTTTCGTTTTTGAGTTATCGTGTTCACAGACACACACGAACCTTTTTCTGAAAACGCCTTTTTTGGATACAGGGGACCCTAAAACATTTATTTCCGGTGAAATCTCTGTATCGATTTTTTGGTGGAGTGCAATAGCTTCTCTATACACTATGTACATAATAGGTGTAGAGAAAGTAAAATGTTGAGGCTATAAACGCATTTTAATTGTAGAATATAACTGAATAATCTTTGTATATTTGATATTAATGGCTATTTTCCGTACTTACGTATAGAAGAGGTACGTATGTGATGGAAAAAGTGATTGTGAATGATTCCTCAGACGAGAGTCTAAAATTACTGTAAAGCAACTGTGTACACCTTGTTAACTTGTTTAGCAACAAATACAAACATTTTTCTATGCCAAGTCTGCGTATTTAAATAATTTATTATCAGTTTATCACACTATTAAATCAATGTAATGTAACGTTTTGGTATCGACAAACATTCCTCTAAAGAAATAAAACAGTTTAAAACTGCGAGAATTCTTGGAGAAATATTGCGTAAGAAACATTCCTGGGGTCTGCAATAAGGAAAATTTAAATTGATCCTCTTTATAAACAGGTAATTTCGTTTAATTAATTATGAAAACAAATAAACTTGTATATTAGATAAGAGCCGTATTTTTTTATAAGAGTGATTTGCGCGAGTTAATTTTCTTCCTGAAACTTTTCTGTTAGTAATATTTAGCATAGCATGTGCTTAATATACGCATTTAGGAACATTTATTCTGCGATATATCATACAATTTAATATTCTGAGCCTACTTGTTGGGTTACAGCAAAAAACCAACTCAAACATTTTGAAAAATTCTATTTAAAAATCGGATGTGTTCCATTCACATGACTTTCTCTACATCTCTGCAACAAATTATTGTTAAAAAGTTTATGTTTCTATTTACTTCATGGTAATCGAGGAAAAAATTAGCAGAATTAGTCTTATTACATGCTTCCTTATAAGTAGAAGCGAAATAAGGAGTACCAAGGTTAAAGTGATAGTCAAAAGCTGGTTTCTATGTGACTGAAGTTCCTTTGTTTGTATGGATAGGAGTTGACAAACTCCTGTATGAGAAAAGTGTAGTTTTTCACAACTGAAACCCAAAAGAAAAATGTCTAGATCACGACGAACTCCACTAAAAAATGTATATAACATAAATTGTGTGTTTTAAAGTACTCTACATTTTTTGGTGTGGCAAGTTTTGTCCATCGCTTACGGTCCCGTGTCGTAGATTTGCGGCACGTAAAAGAAGCTCAAGCCTGATAGAGAGGCCACTGAGCAAAATTAAGCGGTCTTTCATGCCCAGTATAGAATGGAACGCTGAGAACCACAGGAGTTAAAGAGCGTTCATAAATAAAACGCAATTTACATTTTGCTTACGGTTTAGTAGTTATGCAAAATTCCGTAGAATTCATCCAGAATAAAGTGGTTTTCTGAAGCTATTCTTAGAAAATTAAAGATAGACATCTTGTTTGTCAAGTATATAACTTTAATAAACAATATATTAATTAAAATCGTTCTAGCCAATTTTAAGAAAATCAACATTTTCGAAAAAAGTTCCATGTAAAGGGAAGTTGTGGGTGGGGGATTTTCTTGAAAATGTTCGTGTCGCACCCCTGGAAAGTACCAAACTTAAATACCAAGTTTGGTATTCAACGGTACTTTCGTTTTAGAGCTATGCTGTCGACACCCACACAGACACACACATGCACACACACGACCTTTTTCTGAAAATTCCTTTTTGGATTCAGGGGACCCAAAATATGTATTTCGGGTGAAATCTCGGTATCGAATTTTTGGGTGGAATGCAATACTTTCTCTATACAGTATGTACATAGTACGTGTAGAGAAAGGTGGGAATTCACATGCTAAGTAAATTTTCGCTCATTTGGTTTACTTTTCCACATTAATAATTTCCTATTATTAAAAGTTTCGACAGTATATTTCCATCCGAAGCATGATTCTGTTTACACTCTCGAATCCTAAAGCCTTCAGTGCTTTAGGAACTGCTATACCATTCCGTAACCAGAGATGAAAGCCATCAAGTTGCAAATGCCTCATTGCCCAGTATTGTACTCAGGAGCACAAAAGCGTAAAGCCAGACACCACAACATTAACAACACAAATTGTCGTTGCCAGGCGACGAAAACAAAAGTGAACGTTCAAAGAAGGTGTAATGTTATTTTTTCATACAGCCGAGGTTGCTATGGTGACAAGGCAACGTGATATTCCTAAAGGAATAAAGGGGATCACTATGGCTGAAGACGAAGGGTTGCGCAGCTGCAAATCCAGCTCTTGTAGTGGCGCCTGAAGCTTTCAAGGCAACTAAAGCATAAAGCTGGTCAATATGCCCCTTACCATTCATAGCCAGCAAAGCAAATAGCAAGCACTAAAATGCACGCATATGTCTTGTATTCCTGAAGATAATCTCAAGCTGCTTAAACCTATGACGTCACTGTGATTCTGTAATATGCGCTATATCTTGGTACAAATTAATTCATCACTTAACTGAGAGCAATAAATGTCAGTAAGATCTTCCACTGCGCTTTCCATTCCTTCTCTATATACATACTTTCTCTATATACACTACGTACATAGTGTACAGAGAAGGTATTCCACTCAACCCAAAATTTCGATACCGAGATTTCACCGGAAATATATGTTTTTAAGGTCCCCAAGATCCAAAAAAAAAACATTTTCAAAAAAGGTCCGTGTGTGTGAGTCCATATGTCTGTGAACACGATAACACAAAAACGAAAAGTCGGTAAAATACAAAACTTTGTATTTAAGTTTAGTATCTTTCAGGGATGCGACATGAAGATTTTGAGAAGAATCCCCTCACCCCAAACTACCCTTTACATGGAACTTTTTTGGAAAAATGTTATTTTATAAAAAATGGCTGTAACGGTTTTGATTAAAATGTCGTATACGAAATATATTTACCTGTCAAATAAAATGAATATCTTAAAGTTTCTGGGAATAGCCTCTGAAGACTACGTTATTCTGGATGAATTTTACGGAATTTTGCATAATTGCTAAACTGTGAGACATGGACAAACATTTACAACAGAAAAATGTAGAGCACGTTAAAACACACGGTTTTTTACGTATACCATTTTTTCGTGGAGTTGATCGTTTTTGAGATATTTCTTGTTTTTGGTTTCAGCTGTGAAAAACTATACTTTTCTCACAGGAATTTGTCAACTCCTCTCCATACAAACAAAGGACCTTCAGTCACATAGTAACCAGCTTTTGACTATCACTTTAACCTATGGTACTCCCTTATTTCGCTTCTACTTACAAGGAAGCATATAATATAATTATTTATGCTAAATTTTTCTTGATTACCATGAAGTAAATAGAGGCATAACATTTTTAACAATAATTTGTTGCATAGATGAAGAGAAAGTCATGTGAATGTAACACATCAGAGTTTTACTTTCTCTATACGCACTATGAACATAGTGTGTAAAGAAGGTATTGCACTCCACCCAAATATGTTTTAAGGTTCCCAGGATCCAAAAAAAAAAAAAAGCATTTTCAGAAAATAGCTCCATGTGTGTGTCCGTGTGTCCATGTGTCAGTGCGTTCGTGTGTCCGTGTGTCTGTGAACACGATAACTCAAAATCAAAATGTCGGCAAAATTCCAAACTTTGTATTGAAGTTTAGTATCTTCCAGGGATGCGACACGAAGATTTTGAGAAAAATTCCCCCACCCCAAACTACCCTTTACGTGGACATTTTCTCAAAAATTTTTATTTTATAAAAAATGGCTCTAACGATTTTGATTAAATATTTTGATTAAAATATCGTATATTAAAGATATTTACCTGACAAGTAAAATGTATATCTTGAATTTTCTGGGAATAGCCTCCGTGGACTACTTTATTCTGGAGGAATTTTACGGAATTTTGCATAACTCCTAAACCATAAGAGATAGACAAACACTTACCACTCAAGAAATGTAGAGCACGTTAAAACACACAATTTATGTTATATACATTTTTCTCAAGGAGTTGATCGTTTTAGAGTTATTCCTTGGTTTTGTTTACACCTTTAAAAAAGTTATACTTTTCTCACACAGGAATTTCTCAACTCCGAACTATACAAACAAGGAACTTCAGTCACATAGCAACCAGCTTTTGACTATCACTTTAACCTATGGTACTCCCTTTTTCGCTTTTACTTACAAGGAAGTAATAAGACTATTCTGCTAATTTTTTCTCAATTAGCATGAAGTAAATAGAAACATAAGCTTTTTAATAATAATTTGTTTCAGAGATGTAGAGAAAGTCATGTGAATGAATAACATCAGATTAATTCCTTGTGTGGGCAACTTCCATGGTAAACAACTACAAAGGTCAAATACTCGATTACATTAATAAGAAAGTCAACTTCCTGCGAAGTATTTTACTTCCAGAATAAATGACTACAAAGATAACATTTTGGAAAGCAAGTTCATGCAGTAAGATAATGAGATAAACTAAGCTCAAATTTTTGCTATTTGGTTAGAACATTGTTTCCCAACCTTTTGAAGCTCACGGCACCATTGGGAATAACATTAAACACTAGGGGCACCCTTCCTTGAATTAAAAGAAAATTAAGCTTAATATGTTAATTTATTGAAATATTATATAGTAATAACGTACACCGTAACATAAAACAGTAAACTTTACTACAAGCACTGAATAAAAATACATCAATAAATTTTGTTCGATTAATGATTAATGTGAAACTTGTGATTGATGCTTAGAGCACAGATATGTGATGTCGGGTCTTACAGTTGACAGTGAAACACGCAAATCATCCTCAAGGTTATTCAGTCTATTTCTTGCTTTGCATTTTATTGTCACCATAGCAGAGAAGGCTTGCTCGCATAGATAGGATGTTGAAAAGGGAAAAAGTGCGTTAATTGCTTTCATCATTAGGTTAGGGTACTCCTCTCTCCGTTGAAGCCAAAAACTAGCCACCGACGCCTCACTCTTGGTGAACTTACCTTTGAGTGTGGAATCAGCGCAAAGATCAATAAATTCATCTCGTTCGCAAGCAGTGAAGTCTATTTCCTCTCCACTATATACGAAATCAAATGGTGAGACAACCTAGTCGAGATTCGTAGTGGAAATAGTTGGAAAGTACGCATCTATTGCATCTTGCAATCCTGATAAGTGATCAAAAATGCGGTCTTTTAGCTTACCCAGATCTTTATCTCCTGCCACATTAAGAAGAGATGGAAAGTTCGACAAATCTCCTTTTTGAACTGCAGACTTCCAAGAACTAAGTTTTCTTTTAAAACCTTTCATTTTATTGGTTGAGGAGATTATTGTTTCATGTCGACCCTGCATCGAAACATTCAGTTCATTCAGCTTATGAAAAATATCTGCCAGATATGACAGTTCAAAACACCAAGAATTACTTAGTAAGAGCTCATGAAACGTGTCTTGATTTTCATCCTTAAAAAAAGTTTTTAGCTGTTCTTTAAGTTCGAGAAACCGGTTCAATACACGACCCGCGACAACCACCTTACTTCTGTGTGGAGTAACAAAGAGGTATGAGCTGCATCCGTTGCGCGACATAACTGTTCAAAAATTCTGCACTTTAAAGGTCGAGACTTCATATAGTTCACCATTTTCACAACTTGGTTAAACACTTCAGCAAAATCTTCATTACACGCTTTCACGACTAGTGCCTCTCTATGCAGAAAACAATGAGGTATAATAATGGATGGATTTTCATTGAGAGCTCTGGCAGCAAAACCTTTAATTTTCCCAGACATAGATGGTGCACCATCTGTACATATACCACAACAGTATTTCCATGAAATATCATGGTCATTGAGATAGGAATTAATAGAAACAAAAATATCATGGCCTGTGGTTTTAGTCTCCAGCGGTCTACAGAACACAAACCGTTCACTAATATCTTTTTCATCAACATATCTGATAAAACCAAGGAGTTGCGGTTTGTCACCAATATCAAGACTCTCATCTACTTGCAAAGCAAATGTTCTATAAGTTTTTATTTTCTCCGTGACTTGTTCGTTGATATTGCATGACATTTCAGATATCCTGCGGCTGATTGTGTTGTTGGACAGAGGAACTTTCGAAATTTGATTAGCTGCTCCTTCGCCAAGTATTGTTGAAACTATAACTTGATATGCAGGGCCAATGATTTCCTCTCCAAGAGTATGAGGTTTCTTTTTTTTAGCTATCAGTTCTACTACTTTAAATGAGGCTTCAAGGGCAGTATCACCTATGGTCATTCTCTTTACCATTCGCACAGCTGTTTTCTTCTCCCCTTCCAATATATGTGAAAAATACATTACACTTTTCTGTGACACACTAGGATGCTTTGTTGTAAGATGCCGCTTCAGTTTGCTAGGTACCATGGCCTCGTTGCTAAGTGTTTCGCCACAAACTAAACACACAGGGATAGGATTTTCCTCGTTGTTATTCCACTTAAATCCATACGCTAAGTAACTGTCCTGGTATGTTCTTTTGTTTCGTTTGTCTTCTTTATGTGGTGAATTCGACGGTCCGGGAGAAACTGTAAGATTTGGCTTCTTAAAGCAAGCAGTAGGAGCCGACTGTTCACTTTCACTGTCCTGGCGTTTACGTTTAACAATGAACTTATCCGTAGTAAACACTGTGAATCAACGCGAGGAAGACAACTGAGAGCGTGCGTGCGTGTCTGGTAGGCTCGTGGTGAGCCTGGGTGTTTTTGCTGTGTACCTACCCTGGTAAGGGTTTAACCACAGGAATGAGATGAAGGTTGAGGTTTTATTTTGAGGTTTCGAGTGTTGTTGTTAAGGAGGTAACGCTGGTATGCTCCTCGAGCGGTTGCATTTTCAGAAGCAGCATCCTTTCCTCTGCTCCGCTGGTGTTTATTTTGTTTAAGTATGGTGGTGAATTTTGATAGACCTCTCCCAATGGGAGGGGGAGTGCTTTGTTCAGCTATTACGCTGTTGGCTGGTTTATAGCCGTTGTTACCGGGGGTGCCCACAAGCTATGCGGGGAACCCGGACCCGCCTCTTTCGGCGTTCAGAGGGTAAGTACTCCCCCAGAAATCTGACAAGTGCGTTCTGATGTTCCCCCAATCTGGCGTGGAATTTTTGAGCCCGACGCCTAATAACATCTTCCACATATGGGAGGGCCGAAGCTTCATGTAGTAGCCTCAAAGGGAAACGTCGACTTACAGAATATATGGACCGGACTCCTCTATTCTGTATCCGCTGTAACCAGAGAAGCCAGGAGTCTGCTGCCATACCCCACACTTCGCAGGCATAGAGCATCAGGGGGACTATAAGCGCCTTGAAAAGGCGTAACTTTAAGTGAACCGGCATCTGGGAGGCCAGCACGGGGTAAAGGGAGGCTACCGCCCCCTTCGCCCTGTCCGACGTTCCCCGCACGTGTTCACGAAAAGTTAGGCCCTTATCAAGAATGACGCCCAAGATTTTGATGGAATTCCCCCACTCTATCCTTTGGCCCTGATAGGAAAAGTTGGGTATCTGGTTTATTTCGGGGAGTTTTCTGGTGAACAGAACACCATGCCTTTTGCTCGGATTAGCGGACATCCGCCACTGTCTGCACCAGTCCTGGACGAGACGGAGGTGTCTCTGTATGGGGTTGAAGGCTCTGCGTATGTTCCTGTCAATGCGGTAGAGCAGGACGTCATCAGCAATCTGGGCCATGTTGACGCCCTGCACCGTAGGGAAGTCTGCCATAAAAAGGCTAAACAAGGTGGGTGATAATACAGAGCCTTCTGGGACTCCACTTCGTAGGGGTTTTGGTGTAGATGTTTGCCCCGCAACTGCAACTACGAAGGTGCGTTGGTGTAGGAAGCTGTGTATGATGTTGATTAACTCTGTATGTAGGCTAATCTGGATGAGTTTAAACAGGAGACCCTCATGCCAGGTGGCTGAGAAGGCCTTCTCAACATCCAAAGACACCGCCGGCGTGAAGACCCCGTCCTGGAACCCCACCACCCGCAGCAGCTGTTGGGTTGTCGAGTGCCCAGGACGGAATCCAAACTGATGGAGAGGGATGACTTGAATGTCGACTACCTGCGGCGACAAGCGGTATAGTACTAACATTTCGAAAACCTTCGAGAGGGTGGGTAGGAGGCTAATGGAGTGGTAGCTGGAAGGAAGTGCAGGGTCCTTACTAGGCTTCAAAATGCACACCACCCGTGCCACCTTCCACTCGCGCGGAAAGTGACCTAAGGTGAGGCACATGTCGAATACCTTGGTGAGGTACACCACTGCTCTGAGTGGAAGGTTTCTGAGCATGGCAGGTGTCAGCCCGTCCTGCCCGCAAGCCTTTTTGGTGTTGAGACGCCGGAGTGCGTCACTAGGGCGGATGATTGGTAGGGGGTTCTCCGCTTCATGAGGCTGTTCCCGCAAGTAGCGGTCAACATCCTCATGAACGCGGGCAGTGCAGAGTACGTCCTGGGGGTTCCTCTCTCGGCCTGCAGGTGTCCTCTATGTAGCTCGCAAGCACATTTGCTTTGGCTTGTGGTTCGTAAACAAGGCCAAGATTGCCTTGAAGCGGGGAGTGGTACTGATTACGTTGGCGTCGGAGGCTTTTTGCGATACGCCAGACGTCGCCACCCTCTAGGTCTTGCACGGCCATTGTGGCCTCCCACGCTTGCACACGGTGCTCGCGTAGTCGGACACGAACCTCCCGACGGAGGCGCCGCAAAAGACCCCGATTGTTTGGCGTCCGGTTTCTCTGGTATAGTCTGCGGGCTGCCCAGGAGCGGCGGATAAGGAGTTCAAGTTCTAGGGGGAGGACGTCTGGATGTGGTGTTGGTGGGGTGCGGATGGTGAGGTTGTGAACCGTTCTTACTACTGTGGTAGTGAAGGTTTGGACTGCTGTCTCTAGGCTGGGTAAGTCAGTGATTTTTGGGTTGGGTGGAATTGATGCGCTGAGGCAATCCTTTACGCATTTCCAGTCGATTTCTCTGGTGTGTTCTGAGAAGTCGTGGCTGGCAACCCTGGTGTTGATTTCTGCCAACACGGGATTGTGATCAACTGAAAGCGCCAAGCGGCATACACTTTTATATATTCATCTGTCGAAGTCTCGGGAATGTTCGTGAGGAAGCGAGTAGTCTCGGGAATGTTCGGCAGGGTATAGCTAAAATGCCATCTGTGGGATACTAGTATAACTGAATTATTGAAATGAATCGACCACTATCACCATCTGCCGTGCATGAAAGTAATTGATTTTACTTATTTTATTTCAAGACCTTAAAAGACTTAAGGCATCAGTAGAAGGTATTTTTGTTTTTTTTATCTCAATATCTCACGGCACCCCTTAGCTAATCACACGGCACCCTAGGGTGCCGGGGCACACCGATTGGGAACCGTTGGGTTAGAGTAACTCATTGCCGATTGAACTACCATACGCGTATTGCATTTGCAAAAAGATATTTGGATACTATCATGGACTATGTAGATTATGTTCATGATCTCGACGAATAAAGCAACTGAAATGTGAAGGTAAGAACCGTATGATAGCTATACAAAGAGTTAAAGGGAGTTTCGTTATTAGGAAAGAAACCTTTATATTTACTTTAAACCAGCTTAAGGAGAATTTTCAGCGAGACTCACACAGGAATTATCAGTTGTATCACCCAAATTACTATAGTTATGTGCCCTCGAGTATTTTGTACCGGAACCATTCAGATTGTTGTCGGCGATCTTATACCGGTACGCCGTACGACTGCTGGTCACATTTTGCATCGTGTTTTTAGAGCACTTTTGAGTTTAGGAGCAACTTACCCAGATACACCCATAAACGATAAATATGATGAATCAATATGAAGATATATCCATAAATATATAATGAATATATAAATGTAAGTAATTCTTTACTTTCACAGGTATTCCACACATTGTGAGTGCAATTTCCTGCATAATTATATTCCCATTTTGTGTCTGATTGTGACCTTGTGACCTATTCCGCAATCGGAAAGAATATTACACTATAAACACCCATGTGATTTGCAGTGCAAACATCAAGAATAGTAACATTTTTTCCTGCTGGGCTGATTGTACTTACTACCATCTTTAAGCGTGGCTTTAGATACCAATGGTATGTCAGTGAAAGATGAAGATTATGCCTCTACTACAAATCTCTTTATTCCATTTCTAAAACTAAACACACCGGCTGAACATCGATACAAAACCACCTATGCAAAAAGCCATCAGTTTGTGGAACGCACTTTTGGAGCGTGGATGAAAAGTTCCCAAGTTGTCACGCAAGTGACATCACAACACTAGCTATAAAAGACCTTGATAATTTTCCCTAAGAGGTATGCAATATTTATGAACACAGGGACTTGTACAACAATGACAAAAGCCTTCAATTTTCAACCATGGTGAAAACATGGCATGAAATGCCAATAGTTGAGTAATTGTCATGAAGTATCCCAGTTTTGAACAAAATAGACATATTATTAAAACAGTTTTTTTAATTCAAATGTTCATATTGTTAAGCTAACTATGCAGGTTCTTTAATCTGTACCATTGTTTTAAAATATGAGTAAAATAGTTTGAATATATAACATTCAGGGGCTTACTGTGATTATAAAAGTCCTTGTGTCAACATTGGTAATAGAAGCCCTTGGGAATATAAAAACCGATCAGGTAATATTCTGTTTTATATCTATAGCACAAAGACTCCAGGCACTTTGTGGCTATAATACTCCAATGAGCTAGCATGGTACCGTGAATTCGAAAAATTCGACGCTATACATGTCTCCTGTGGCTCTGCAATATGAACAGTTAATCCTCTGCTGCTAACGATCTGACTCAGCAGCTGAACTCATCGTGCTCCAACGTCACCATTCGTGTAATTACAATTATTGTATTCGTTAATTTCGTTGTTCCATCTATTGACAAAACATAGATCACATCAGACAGCTATAAGTGCGATTTTATTGTAAACAGAATTAACCTAAACGATTATAGTTAATTTTTTAAATATGTGGGATATTATTCCACATTTCTTGGCTACTCCGGAATGACAATAGGAGAAGGATCAATTCAAAGCCTTCTGTGGTATTAAAAATTAATATATATTAATTATAACTCACTACTTTCGTATAGCACCATGAATGCAAACCGTTTAAAGATAAATATATTTTATTATATACTTCAGTTCATTTGTATAACAACACTTTTGACCAACATATAATTGACCGTAGAAACAACCAGAATGCCAATTATTCAAGGTCTACTTTCTGAAAAAGATAATTTGCAAAGAAAGCTATCAATTAGAGATTTCAAGTTATCTTGGCATGTAATATGTTGCAAACGTTATTTATTCTGATTTTTCTTACGGAAGTTCAATCACTTCGCTTGCATGATCCAAGCAAGTGACGAAGTTTCCACCGATATTTTCACTGGAATCGCAGATAATTGCTTACTCAGTGTTCACTGTACATTCTCAGAGCTTTTCTCTTTCTCGTTACATTTTCTCTTCAGTGTTTTATGTCGTCAGTTTATGCTGTTCTTCTGACCACTTGTGCGTCTCCTGTTGTTCTCTTCATCTCCAACATCTACACAAAATGTGCGTCGTTTTACTTAAATATACTCATCACAATTCCAGCTAATATACCGGATTAAACATGGCAGGCTCTTGAAAGCTTTCAAGTGCAAACGGGCCTATATTTCTTTATGTAAAAATGAGTTACCAGTATCTGAAGCATAAGCTTGTATAGGGATTCATTTTCCCCTTTATCTATGAAGCCTTGTAATTCAAGGGAGTACCCATTTTGTTAAATCTAGGGATCCCAATTCTGGAAGAGGACATTTAAGCACGAGAAATAGAACAGGCGCTGAAGTGCCTAAAGGGAGGCAAAGCTCCTGGGTTGGACGGGTTCCCGCTAGAAGTTTTTGAAGCTGCAGACAATGTTAATGAGTTTGGTAAGAGTATGTTCCAGATATGTAATATGTTGTTTCTTGAGGGAAATTACCCTACCTGTTGTGGAAAGGGCATTCATTATTCATCCCATTTATAACGGGTAGCGCACTATTGGGAATCCGGATAACTGTAGCCAATTATGGAGAAAATGTAATGCAGATTGTTATATAACCGCATAAAGGACAAGGAATCCAAATAAACTTTCAAAACTTTAAATGGTTTTCAGAGGACCCTATACCATAGACATTCCTTTTATATTAGACACTTTAAGGGCAAAACAGCTGTTAATTAAAATGGGAAAGCTACATTGTACATTTGCACACTTTAAGAAGGCATTGGAATCTATCAATCGAAATGCATTATGGCGTAAACTACGCAGAAAGGGATTATCAAGAAAAATTATTAGAGCGTTGCAGGCAATCTATTAAAATGTCGAATTCTGTGCAAAATACGACAGAAACAGAGCTGCCTGAGTTACATGGGAGTGAGATAGGGCTGAAGTTTATCTCCCTTGCTATTTAGTATCCTTCTGGATGACATTACTGATGTAATGATAGCACAGAATATCGAAGCACCAGTGTAGCGGATATGCAGATTCCAGCGCTTTTACTCTCGGAAGATTTAGTATTGTGCTCTACGACAATTAACGGATTGCAACGAGTTTTGGGTAAATTTAAGAATTATTGCGATGAATTGCTTATATGAATAACACTAAGGCAATGACTTTCAAAAATGGTTCTGTTTATGGCAAAGGGGAGACGTGGACATATGCTGCACAGACACTGGACAATATTAAACCGTTTGTGTACTTAGGACTCACATTTACATTGGATGGAAAATAGACAAAGCACACTGACATCACGAACCACAAGATAAAGGTGAAAGCAGCGCAAGGTCTCCGAATACGCTGCAGAATTCGGAATATATCTATAACCTTAATGGAAATGTATGCGGAGCGACAGTTAGATCCACGATGACATATGGAGGAGAAATATGGGGGTGTGAACATACAGGGAATCTGAATCAAGTAAGAACTCAATGTTTGAAAGGAATTCTGGGTGTAGGGAGGGGTACGGCTTACTGCGGAATAACGGGGGAATTCGGGGCATATAATGAGCGATGGAGTGCAAAATCAGAGGAGTTAAGTATTGGATAAGAATCATTCACAGAAACCAGTATCTAGTCTGCTACCGTGAACAGTATCGGATGGAATGTTATTCGACTAGGGCATCAAAATTAAAGAAAGGGTTGGAAACCATTGTTTTCTTTTTTGGTAGTGTTTAACGCCAACTTTAATTACTTATGGCACCGTAGGCGGTGACACTGATGATACATGAATGAAGATGGAGCACCGATGGAATGAGATGGCGGCGGAAACCGGAGCACCCGGAGAAAACCCGCCCGTACGCCGCTTTGACCACCACAAATCTCGCATGCGGTCGCTTGGGATCGAACCCGGGCCGTCTAGGTGAGAGGCAATGCACGGAAAAGTTTTCATTTAAAGCACAGTCTGTGCTAAAATGGGAGTGGGGTATAGAGCAATATATCAAAACAGTTACCAAGCTCATTGAAGAAGGGCTCGAATGGATTACACTAAGAGAATGGCGGATAATGAAAGATACTGACGAGAATGTAATGGGAATCTGGCCCATTTGCGAGGAGGAAGAGTCGAGGACCCATATCTGGGCAAGATACGGAGGAATGTAGTGAAAATATTTACCTCGATCCTTTACCACCACGAATGTAGAGCTGGAACCATGTTGGCTACTGGCAGACACGGATGGGCTAGGTAAACTACTACTTAAGGCAAGACAGCTGAGATTGAGAATTCTGACAATAGATAAGTGGGGGGAAGGCGGTAAGAATAGCTCAACAAAAGTGATTATAATGTTTTACATACATATTTTGTCATTCTTATGCCATACTTATGTCATTGTTGGACTGTGGTGTTAAATATTGTGTGTGTATGTGTATACATTTCTCATAAGTGTATTTGTCTACTATGATAGGTACATTAATGCATCTGAATAAGGTGTACTCTGTTGTAAAGTTAAGATACTCTATTTGAATAGACTTGTCCTTTTATTTTTGTGTTTAATCTTTTAATTTTTTGCTCTTTTTTAATATTGCTTAATATTTTGTGTATTGTAAAAGCACGTACGGTTTGTGGACCCGTGTGATTGATGAAGCTCAATGTATGATACTGTTATTTCAATAAATACACTTATTTATTTTATTCATTCATTCATAAAGCCTTGTTATAAGGGAAAAAATGATATTGTAATTACCATGAAATTTCAAGATTACAATTATGTGCAGATGGATAGCGTAATTCCTCAGAAGTTTCTGGGTGTACTCTGTCATGTATTCCGTAATGAATTTGACACCAAATGAAATGTACTTAATTGCACAGAGAGGAAGTATAAGTGATGATATTGAGAAAGCTGCGTGTGAAAACATTCTGACTTTAAAAATTTAAACCAACCCATTAAATGTACCTGATAATAATTACAAGAAAGTTTCCTCATATAGTGCATGAAATTGATATTTCACATCCTGTTTTTGAAAATGTTTATTAAGATACCGAAATCATCCGTCTTTCCTGAATCAAGCATTTTATTTATAATCATCTGCTGTGCGCACTGCGACTTTTAAAGGCGACAGCGTACTCCTAAAGAAAAGCTTCAGCTCCGTTCCAAATATTAGGAAGGCTATGTCCATAATTAGGAAGACTTTAAGAAGTTTCAATCCCAACTTCATGATATATTGAGTGAAGAAAAAGCTAAATTGGAATCTGACGACGTAAGAATTCCAAACACTGCAACAACTCTGAAATGATTCCTTTAGTATCACAAAGAATGTAAGACTTTAGTTATATTGTATGTCAATCGCTTTCGTCACAAGGGATCTCTTGAATTCTATCACAAGTAACATTTGAAGTGTGTGCCAAAACGAACATATTTTATTTTCTAGGAATATACCTTAAATCAGAGATAGCTCTAGATCACAACTTTCATCAGGTGAAGAAAGTACAGGATACTGGCAGTTCAGTTGATAATGCAGCTGAAGACTGGGTCTTTAAAAAAGAATTATTAGAAAAAAACTTAGGATTACAGACAATATCTCTTAACACAAATAGTGTGTAAAAAAAATCAACAGGTTTCAAAAGGAGTATGTTTTATCGAGTAGGAGTAATTACTTATCCTGCAATATCGGTTCACTCCATAAAATTAAACCCAATACGTAAGAAATGAACAATTGGTTTTTGGTTTGGTTACGTTTGTGAGAAAACAGTAAAAAATAAATCTAATCAAATATGTAAATATTTAGGCAAGTTCAAATGTGTGTAATTTTAAAGGAAAAACAATTTAAATCGCTACACATGCCAATTGAAACTATGCGGTATAGTATGGCTTAGTCAAAAGCTGTGCAAGGAGAGTTCAAGAAAGCTTGCTGGTTTGTATACTGATGTAGGTAAATGCGCTGCGAAACGATGTACATTGTTGCGGTTTTCGCCATTATTATCTACAATCAAACGTTTTTAATACAAATATAGCCATGTGAACTTTAAGTTCAGTTCTCCTTTTAAGTACTAAAACAAATAAATCGAATGTACTTCAGATACTAAACCATTGTCTTTCCTACCTCCACCATTTCCTAACATAAATGTTGAGGTTTTCACCATTTTTATGTACAATTAAGGTCTTGTAAATATTAATACAAAAATTTGCCTTATGGAATTAAGTTCTGTCCTCCTTTAAGACACTGAAAGTGAGAAATCCGAATGCACTACACATTTTAAATCATTTTGTTTTCTACATTCAGCTTTCCTAATACAAAACGCAACTATTTTAAAGGAAATTGCGGTAAATTTTGCATGTAACTACAAAACGTGAAGCACTTGTGTTTTGTGCAAAATTCCAGCAAGTATTACGTGATGTGGCTGCGTTAATACATTTCCATTACAGAAACAGCTAGTGTTAAATAAATATTGGGGAAGTCCGTATGCTTTGGACCACTTAACTTTAAGTGCTCATATCTAGTCAGAAAACCTTACTCAAAGTCCACTTTAATGTGTTAATGAGATAAACTTATATCATTGTCAGAGTTCTCAAAGTTTATTTCCAGATACATGATTTGTAAATTGTAATTATAGTGTTTTCTTCTAAGGCGTGTATTTTCGACCAGAGGCATGTTCTTTGGTCTGCCACTATATAATGCATTTCGTATAACCTTATATTCACTGTTAAAGATTGAAATTCACAATAACAATTAATTTAGACCTGGAATAATCATTATGTACATCATTACATACAATGTCCCAGTGAAGCAGATTAAGTTTAACAAAATTAATGTCATCTTACATCAATTTCATCCCGAGTTTTGTGAACACTGTTAATATTTTCAAGGTTTTGTTCCAAATTATAGGAGGATCTCAGTGCTCACTCTAGAATGCATCTATCAGAAAAGTAAAAAATGTAATCATTTATATCAGTTATCTTCATGAGCCCATCCTTTACATTTATTGCTCTGTATCCAGTCTTCTACACATACAACACAAAAAGTTTCTTCTGAGTTTTTATTTTCATCTTACTCAGATCTTTCTTTTTCCATTTACAGTACAGACCCTTAGATTTTCCAGCTTCTCTTTTTGTCATCTGCTAATTTACGAAACTTGTATAATATGCAAGTGTAATATGTACATACCTAAATAAATTACCAAAGTAAATTAAAAGCGTGACTTCAGATAAATAAATATATATACACATGCTCATTTGGAATGCAATACCCGAATATTCCATGTAATTTGCTGCGGACCAAATTACACGGAGCAACACAACTTTATGAGTATCACATTTCTTATAATCCTAAACTGAATTAATGAAATAAACCTACATCACACTTACCTTAATATATTAAATGTTCCGTCGTTTTAGTTTGGTTTCCAAAGAAAGAGCCTAGGTGGAAGAAAACACGATACAGGGACAAAATTAACAACGAAAACGCTCTCAACAAAGATCACAGCTTCCTTCCAAGGCTATTGACAATACAATACGGAAAATGGAGGGAACACTTACAGCAAGTGCTGCTCAAAATACCCATATTGTTGCTGCTCCCAAAGGTAACCATTTTCTTAAAACGACATCGGTCCAAAGTACACGGTGGTCCAAATTATTGGTCTTCCCCTACTAAATTAATATACAATAACAGAAGTAATCCGGTCGTCTCCTTAGCGTGGTGGTAGCGCAGCTGCCTACCAAGCGGGAGACCTGGGTTCGATCCCCAGTACCGGCGTGGGGATTTTTCCCCCGCTGGGAGACCTGGACCGGGGTGCACTCAGCCTCGTGAGGTCCCTGGGGGGCCAATTGAGGAGCTACTTGATGGAGAAGTAGCGGCTCCAGGTCGTGAGGACCGCATTAACCGGCCGGGAGGGGCTCGAGGCGCTGACCACGTCTCACCCTCCAATACTGCACCCCATCCATGACGTCTGTAGTGGACCGAGATGGGGGACGCAGCGGCCGGGCGGTAGGCCAAGGCTCCTCGTGAGCTGTCGTGCCATGGAGTTATGTTAACAGAAGTAATCCAGCACGCGCTTTCCCATGGTATCCCGCTCCCTTAGCGCGGATAAACTCGGTCACTGAACCCAGAAATATTAGCTAAATTACTAAATTTCAAACAAAAAGCATGGTCCATTATTAAATAATAACCCTTGCCTCGCACGCGACCTCTGACTGTGTTTCCGCCTCTACACCCATGACAAACCAGTGCATTTGGTCTGGAATTATATAGTATAGGAATATGATTATTGTCTAAGCTTAATTCTAACACATTAACAAAGGCATCACGTAAGGAAACGCATTTCCGAAACGTTTGTAATCCTTTAAAAATCTATTGGGTTTTGCTATATTTGATAATTAAATATGTATGATATTTTGACTAACTGTTATTGTTATAAATATGAAAAATTAAAACAGCCCAAGGAAAAAAGATTGAAACTGCGGTCCCAAGTGTGACAGGCAGTAAGCTTACCCGAATACTGTTGCAGTGATGGCATTATTGATGTTTCTTAAGTCCCATTTAGAAACTGCTGCTTTTTGGTGCATTCTCGTCCCCACGTGACGCTTATTACACAACTGGGAATATTTTTATTATTTGCGTTGGTTTACGTAGGAATACAAAGTTTATTTAATTGCAATCATATCCAGGTATTTGATACCGTATCTCGGTCATAAAACCGTCCCTCACCGTGAAGTTTTAAACTCGTCTTAAAACCAATTTTCCCCGAGGAACTATACCAGCAATGAAATTAACTTTTACGGTTATTTTGAAGCATAGTCTGCAATATTAAGGAAGATTTATTTGACTTTTAGTGTCAAGGTGGAAAATGTAATTTATATTTTTACTAATATTATTGTAACTAGCTGTATATAATAAGCTATTCGGATTCATTTGGAGATTGTACGTATAAATGCAAAATTACGAAACAGTTCTTTCCTATTGACTTTTATTAGTAAGTTGCTATTTTATGACCCTAAATTGAAAAGCTTCAATATTATATATTTTCTTTGTAAATATGTATAACGAGCAAAATATTCAAGCATTTCCCGAATAAAAAGACATAATGATAATGACCTCCATGAAGGATATTTCTGATTAGCACTATGATACACACTGCTTGATTGAAGTTCAGTAAATATTATTTCACTATGTTTTATTTCGCTCGGTACCTGTAACATAATCGTCCAATAGCGCCGTATCTAGTAATAATTCATACATAATTGATAAATAAAGCGTATGTGCTGAAGGAATACAAAAAAGTCATATTTGTAATGCAAATGCTAAGTGAAAACAATCGATTTGAGATAAAATAAGAGATAAGTTATAAGAAAACATTTGGGACCTCAATTTACCAACTTTTAATAAATAACCCGCCAACATACGAAAGTAGATCTACAGCTAAATTTAACACATTCAATTACAATAAACAAGCACCAACACGGTGTTAGAAAGGTTATATGAATTTATACATAAACTAATTATAAAAATAAAAATATTGTTATTGTAATATTTGATTTATCTCAGATTTCTGACCGTGCTGTTCACAATATTTTTAAAATTTTCATAAGAAAAAAAAAAAAAGGCACTGATCGGAGTACAAAACAAGTTGATTAAAACGTGTCTGCTAGGGAGAAAGCCATCAATACAGATATAATGTAGGTGATGCGAATATGGCCACCTTAATTTGAATGTTTACTTTCGTGGTTTTGGTACTCACTAAAAAAAATATATGTATAATTAATCATATACTATGTCTAATTAGTTATACATAAACCAATGTATAATTACTTACTTTAAAGCCTACTATTTTTAATTTCAGTTTTTAACAACGTTGCATTCTGCATGTAATATGCTCATGTGAATATCATTAGGCCTAGTTAAATAAAATTTTATTATTGTAGGGAAATTCATATTTATTTTATTCTGATCTGAAATTAAGTATTATAGCATTATGTTACACATAATCTTTAAATTAATACTTCCCTTCTTAGAATTCATTGTGACATAAATAAATCATAATGCAGACACAGAGCTGGAATGATTATTAAACCATCAAAGGTACAGCATAAAGTCGAACAGAAAAACATAATTTTTGGTAACGTATACGAAATATGAATAGGTCTTTAGTAAGACAACACATTCCTCAGAAATTGAGACGCCACAAAGTGCACACGAGTGCATATCCAAACACTTTATCAATTCCACAAATCTCCCAAAACTACTGTCCTTGTCCTCTTGTGGACGAAACGTTCTTTTTGAAGAACATTGCTCTGATTCTTTTTCATGACATCTGATGATTTTTCTCTTACTTGTTGCAACCTCTCCATTTTCTTTTATACAGTCGATTGGCTTGAACTTATTTGACGATCAATTTTTTGTTCTCTTTTCTTTTTGTTTGAAGCAGCATTCTGTTCTCTAGCAACTAGAAATGATGATTTATTAAGCATTCAACTCTGTTTTAATAGATGGCTTCCACAGTCCAGTTCTCTTGCGCTTCTTGATAGGGAATGGCATCTTTACTTGGAATGAAGTTTCACAATCCTTGTGACTGAAGTCACTTAGAACACTTATGTTTACACTAGAATCTAAGAAAGATGACAAATCAATATTGCAACGCTGCGGCTTCTGCTTCCCTGTATACAATTGCTGAGCAGCTAAACCAGGTGGGCCTGCTACTAGTGTAGATGACGTCATGGCTAAAGGCATGTAGCAACAGTTGGCGGCTGGTCTGTCGCTAACGCCACTTGGTACAAAAGCTTCCGGAATATCGTCTGGATTAAAGGAGTAAATGCCTATAGCTGCAAACCTGCCTTCTCCCAAACTTCCGAAAAAATCCCACCAAATCTGGCGTTTGTGATCTCATTGTGATTTGTCGGATCAAAAAGCAGTTTCACTTTTCTTGGTCCCAGAAAGACTCGAACGGTCCATAGCAAGATCTTTCCAGGAATTGGAGCTAATGTTTTGTATTTCATGGAAGATAAAACAGGCTTTCTCAACTTTAAGTCTTGAAAAATGGTCCAACCACTCAGAAAATATCTCTGCGGTCATATACCCCTTTGGGGTCATCTCCACTCCGATTTCATATGTTGTCCCTTGAAAAGAATCATAGGTGCGACAATAGTCCCAGTTGCATTCCCACAACCTACGATAATGCCACTTGCTGCGTGTTCTTGGGACACAAAGTGTACCCGTTTTGAACCTTTCTTGGCATAAACTGGAGAATCCTGATGCAAATAAAGTCGGTATCCCTTTTCGTCCATATTGTAGTTGTTTACTGTGAATGTCATCTGATTCTTTTCTAGGAGAATATTACGAAATGTAATAAAATAGTCATTTACGGCAAACTTAAGTAATTTCATTGCTCTGGCTAGATACTTCCCTTGGTTTTTCCATTTAGCTACCGCCGGATTTTTACCTAAAAAGCCAATACCTTTCAGCGATATTTTTTCTAGTTGAGAAACTATTTGATATATTGTTCACCTTAGAGAATCTAAAAACACTAGGTCTGATTACTTTTGACGTCAGGGAAAAGCCTACGTCAGCAAGTCGAAATATTCTTGCATATTGATCCTTTTGCTCTTCATTTAAGAGAGCCTTCCAACCCAATTTACCTTACTCATTTTTATTTTGTAACACATAATGACGAAGACATCGCCGAGGAAGATTATATCTTATAGACGCAGTTTTAAGCATTAGTTCAGCATTCCTTGAAGCTTGTAGTGCCCGGGTCATGCTCTCCTGTCTCCATTCCCCTATATTTTGTCCCAGACTTAAGGGATTTATTATCGGAATAGTAAATAAATAAATATTTACAATAAAGGGTATGTGCAGGTAATATGGCAGTTGAAGTTAATGTGGCCAATTGTCTGACTGCAGCACCTCTCGAAAAATAATTCATTTATCACTTAATTACAACAAATTTTACAGATTTTAGGATAAAACCATAGAATAGACTATAATATGCGGTAAATTAACAATAATCACTAATTAATCTAGTACTGGGTTTTCAAATTATCCCGCTACTTATGTAATTTCACATGCTTGTGCCATCTCTTAGAAAACATAACACTTGACCATATTAGCTGCATTACCATATCCACATTAAGCACCTTATATAAAGAAGCTAAATTAAAACATAGTTAAAATATGAAATAGTAATATAATTATATGCTTCAGTAAGAAACTGTTTTAGGAAGCCTATTCTATTAATATGTAAATGATATGATGTCAAATGAACAAAACAAAAGTTATTTTCTGTGCTGACGATACCACTTTATTATTTTGAAGAAAGGAAAGCAACGATTTAAAAAGTATAAATAAAGTAGTAAACATTTTTATACATGTTTTTCAAAGTAATAATCTTAAATGTAATATAAATAAAACTAAATAGTTGCAGTTGTTTTAAAAAAAAGTAAACCCTAATAAGGGAACGATATATTCACATATATTCGTATTTTAAGGTAATTTTCTTAGAAAGGTAATTAAAACTGTATAATGCTTTATTCTGTATGCTAATAATAAGCAATTATCCAAAATAATGAAAATCATTCTTATAATGTTCGAAGGAAGATAAACTATCGTAGATGCATACAGCAAAATATAAAAAAGTAGTAAAAAACTGATGGAAACTAATTTTTACAATAAATTACTAGTAAGATTCAACTTTTTATCTAGTCCCACTTGCCATTGCCATCTGAAAGAAGTTCCTTATATAGAAATACGTGTGCAATCTGAATACAATGTAAATCTTATGTGTGCTATTTAGGTATACATTTTATATGTAAATTTAATACTTTAGTTTTGCTTTTGTTTTCATAGTGACGAATGCACAATCCTGTAATGGATCTAGCTAATAAACTGTATTTAACGTTTAGTAATATTAAAAGAATAGGATATGTATGAATTGGAGTGGTGGAGAAAAATTGACATCAAGGGATCTACGGTGCAAATCTTTTATTATACAAACTAATATCGACAACCATCTCCAGGAATGTAAAATGGGGAAGAAATGTCCATAATTTTAAGCAATTAGATTGGATAAAGTAGAGTTGGAATGTAAGTATATGCAACTTTATTATACACGAGATGATAGGACAGTGACTACGGTGGCAAAAGTAATAACTGAACCAGTAGCAAACGCTAGACAGCGGAACAACAAAAACAGCAATAGGGACCTTATGTCTTTAAAGAAACTTAGAACAAAGTAGTTGAATTAAAACGAATGAAAAAGTAAAACATGATGATAGAAAATCTGATGTGTTACACTCACATGACTTTCTCTAGCTGCTCTGCAAACCTCCTACAAAAGATTAATCTTCTTTGTACAAAACGTTAATCGAGATCAATATTAGCAGAATGTTCTTATTACTTAGTTCCTTATAAGTAGAAGGGAATAAGGGAATGCGTTGTGCTAAAGTGATTGTCAAATGTTTTAAAATCTATCGTTATGCGATTGCCATTGCAAATCACTTCTTTGCTGGGCCAGGAGTAGAACGAAAGAAAAAGGACACTTCCTGTCTGAGAAAAGTTTAAGTACTTCACTATTGAAACCAATAACAAGGAATATCTTGGAAACGGTTACCTTCACAACAAAAACATAAAGATCATAAATTGTGTGTTTTGTCGTGATGTTAATTTTTTGTGTAGTGAGTATTTTTCTATCTGTTAGGTTTAGCAGTTAAGCAAAATTCGTCAACATTCATTCAGAATAAAGAGGTCTTCAGACGCTATTCCCAAAAAATTCGAGATATACATTTTATTTCGGACATAAAAAGCTTTAATATACGGGATTTTAATCAAAATCGTTAGAGGCATTTTTAAGAAAATCAAAATTCTCAAAATTTTTTCCATGCAAAGGGTAGTTTGTGGTGAGGAGACTTTTTTGAAAATCTTCGTGTCGCATCCTTGTAATATACTAAACCTAAATACCAAGTTTGGTATTTAACGGTCTTTTCGTTTTGGGGCTATGCTATCCTGAGTCACACACACAGACAGACAGACACACACACATGGACCTTTTTTAAAAAATGCTTTTTTCGGACTCAGGGGACCCCAAAACATATATTTTCGGTGAAATCTCGGTTTCGAAGTTTTGGGTGCATTATCCTCTATCCCTATGTGCATTGTACATACGGGGCTAGAGAAAGTATAAAGTATAGAGGTAACAAACAGAAAATAGGAAAACTATATATAAATAACCTAACAAAGAGATAATTATTCCGGAACGAAGAACATTTATGGAAGAAATTTAATTAACTACGTATTAGGTTTGTCATGTAACATAATAATGTAGAATATTAAAATGCCGAAAATATTTGAACCTTAAACAAAGGAAACGTAGATATGGCATAGAAAAGGAAAGAATTTGAACGGCTCGTGTTAAATAAACTTTAATTCATTGATGGCGTACCAACCTAGGACCATACACCTGCCAGGAAAATATACTAACTGGGGGACTTATATATTAAATTTATAACCAATCCATATAAAAGAAATTTAATCAGTAATACATATTCTCAAAAATTAAGAAAAAGGATAAAAACAACCCACCCAGACCTGATGGAAGTAACACAATTCCAACAGCAGTTACGATCCATGGCCAGTAAGTCATTCTTAAATTTAGAAGTTGGATAATGACGTATACTGAATATACTAAATGTGAAATCAAAATTTATCGACCAGTTCCTTTAATATTATGGAAATGTATTTTGAATAATTTATATGTAGCAAAGTGAACTTAGAATAATAATCAGTACGAATGATCGGCAGAATAATAGTAATTATGGCATTTGGAAAGATGAAAACAACAGGGGACGCAATTATTGATTTAATAATTGCAACCGCTATTTGTGACTTTGTCCTAAATATTATGTTAAATGACAAAGTAGCGTCGGCGTTATTGAGTGGATCAGTTGGTCCGGTTAGGGTGGAACAGAGTGACACTTCCCTACCTTTTGATGTCTTCGCTGCTCCGGTTTTAGCTCAGGTGATTCCTCTTCATCGGCGAACATGAATTACTCGGTACAGGGCGTGGTACAGAAGGAAATAATAAAAAGGATAGTGAAGAAAAATAACAGTAATCACTGGTTCTTAAATATTATTGAAGAAAATTATACATGGTGTAATATTACACGGTATAAACCCTTACCGTTGACAACCAAGTGACTGCTGCAAACATGTGAGTGATGATTACAATACTGGAGAAAGCAAAGCCATGAGTTCTTTGTTTCAATCACGGTGAGCAATGTGGCGCGATTATGCTTCAGCGACCGACATGGCGTAGAACTGCCCAAAACGGCTGCGATTTTAAACTTAGCCTCCTTTCTGTATAAATAGCGTCCCTTCTTGCTATTGGTTGTAAGCACTTATGCCGCTATTCCCTAAAGTCACTCAACGTTATACAAAAGACAGGGCAATAACATTTTAGAATGTTCCCTTTTGAAAGCTCAACTCACAATACATCAAGGTCTCTTGCTAACGGAAAACTGAGCATTTACAGTTGAAGCAACGTTTCAAACCTTGTCGCCTTAGCGTGTAAAATATTAACAAAATACAAATATTCACAAGTAAAATAATGGTTAAAGCAAATCTTCCTACCCCTTACTATGATTAATAAGACATTACTATATACAAAGGCTATCTATTTAATTAAGTATAATGATCAATATCGGTAATACAGATCGGTGCGTAATAGAGATTATTTCAACATATTATTGTTAGTTATATAATTTCGATGGTTTACGCGGGTATAGAAGAGTTACTACCACATAATCTCAACTGAAAAATAAAAATTAAAATCTGTTATGTCTGGAGCTCCTATAAAGTGATTAAAATTATTCAAGATGCTTTATAGAATTGTGATTATTGTAAAGAAAGAACAGTTTATATAAGAGGTATTCAAGAAAAAATATGCAGATTAAGGAATGCCACAGGACTCTGTTCTTTGGCCGCAATTTTAGAACATTTTCTGGCTATACCTAAGCACAGTTTATAAAATGAAAAAAAAAACACATTAAAGCCATTGAAAGTGCAGATATCTTATTATTTATAAAAGAGAGAAAAAAAGAAATAGGAGCGAAGAACGCTTTAATAAACTTAACTAGAAAATTCGATGGATAGTGCATGCAAAACTAAAATCTAGTTTGCCACCCAGAAAATCCAGTTATATTATTATAAGGAAATTTGATTACACATATAATATTAAAAGCAAAAATACAAGCATACGCCGTCAAAAGGAAACTAAATACTGAGGATTAACCGGATGAAAAATAGAAGTTAGGAAGACACGCGGAATATGATTGAAACAAAACTGAATTAGCAATGATGATTTTAGCTGAATTAGTAACATCTAAATATAGTACACCCTTTGAATACAATAAAGGGATTTCAAGCTGTATGTTTTCGTTAATTATAATCGTTGGCCCAGGATGTGGACAGCATGAATGAAAAGAGTACAAATTAAAATAATTTTACGTGCTGTGCAGAGAAAAATATGGTTTAGACGCACTTCAACTGTGGCATTATTAGCTGTAACATGAAGTTTACCAATCAGCTATGAAATTAAATTAAGATGGGTGTTAGGTTGGTTTAAAAATGTGATGTGTTCCATTCATGAGATTTTATCTGTTCTGAAAAAGAAAAGGATTCTTCCTAGAATTATTATTTTATTTCATCATCCTAAGCAAAATAAACATTACGGACATTGCCTTATTACTTAATTTCTTATAGGTACAACGAAAGTACTAAGTTAAAGCAATATACACATTTTATAAAAGCTGTTACACTGCGTTTTGACTGAAATTCGGTTCTCTTTCCCTAGTAAGAGAAAACCGAATGAGGACTTCTCGTATGGAATAGGTTTAAGCTAATTTATAATTGAAATCAAGGACAGGGAATGCCTCGGAAATGGCTTTTTCTACGACAACAAAAAACTGTATACCTATAGCACATCATATTTTAAAGGAGATTTGTATCTTTGTGAAGTCAGTTTTCGTCTATTTCTTACGGTTCGGCAGTTATGCATGTCACTGACAATAAGAGGCTTTCAGTGAGAATCTACAAAAAAAATAGGATTTTCATGTAAATATCTTTATTATATGACATGTTAATCAAAATAGCAATAGCTAGTTCTTAGAATTAACTGTTTCTTCACACAACCCCTGTGTAGGACAGGAGTTGGATAGTTAGTCGGACTGAAAAAAAAAAAAAAAAAAAACTGCAAGTCAGTTGAGAAATTCAATGCCATGCCGGCATGTTGCCATGGTAGCTCGGTGGTAGAGCAACCGGCTAGACATCGGGAGACCTGCGGTTCAAATGAATTTGTCAGTCTACTTCTTAGAAAATCGAAAATTTCTAAGAGTGTTCCAGATAAAGCATAGTTTAGGGATCCTCAAAATATATATTTCCAGCAGATAAAATCTCAATATGAAATTTTTGGATGGGGTAAAATTTCCTTCTCTACTTCTTCGGTACATTGTGTGTACTGCTAGATAAAGGAAAATGGAAGATTAAGCAAACTAATGAAAGAGGCTCAATTTAGGAGTAATTAAGGACAATTCATAACGATTGGTAAAACAAATAGAATTAAAAATAGATGGATAGGAACATCTTTAACATTTTTTTAACATAGAAAAAATGTTAAGTTATTAAACATATGGACATGACACATACAAAACAAATTTACAGAGAAATGTAAATATTTGAAGTAACATATGTCGAGTACTATAACACTGAGATATATCGTTGTTTTAAAATTTTCAAAACACCACAAGGAAAGAAAATAAGAAGGACGTTTGCTCCCATAAATACTTTTGCTTTTCATAAGAAACAAGACAATACATAAAGACCTATCTGGACAAGTTAGCAAATAAAATTAGTAAACCGGTATGGGATATCAGAGTGATAATAAAAGAACAGTATTTGTCGCTTGGAAGCTCAGAAAGGTTAGGACTTCAACTGGTGCAGACAGCAGAAGAAAAATTAATAGAAACCTTTATAAGAAATTTGAATAATATAGATGAAGATTATAAAGAGCAGATTATATAATTAATGAGACGGATGAAGAAGATAGGCGCAAGAAGAGGGAATGGAGAGCAGAAGGGAGAAGATAGGAAAAAGACCTGAGAGAGAAAGAGAACGATTCGGATGGAGCGTTGAGATGAAGATTTGATAGTGGAGCCGAGGGAGCTGCCAGTACTGTTGGCAAAATAAAGTGCAGAGCCGGGAGATGAGGGACGCAAGACAACGAATTGGCTACATTGAATAGCAAGTTGTTTTTTTTATTTTTATTTTTTTAATTTTTTACTTTCTCTAGCAGAAATGTGTAGTACATAGTGGATAGAGAAGGTACCTATTTTATTCCACTCTATAAATCAATACCTAGATTAACCCCTAACTCAAAAAAACTCATTTTCAGAAACCTGCCCATGAGTGGGTCTACCTGTGTGTTTGTCTGTGTGTATAGGGGGAGGCAGCATATTTTAGAAACAAAAGCCCGTTCAGTATCTTCAAATGATGCGACATGCAGATTGGCAACAAAATCCTCCAGACACTACTACATACACTTACATTGTCATTTTTTAAGATTTTGATTATTTTTTTAAAACTGGCTATAATGGTTTTGATTAAGGTGATATACATTTAAGGTATTTTCATGATAACAAAATGTATATCTTGAATTTTCTGGGAATGGCCTTTGAAGAATTCTTTATTCTGGATGAATTTTGGCAACTGGTAAACCGAAAGGGATAGACAGAAACTTACTATAGAACACACTATATCACATGCTTTGTTGTATAATAACAGTTTTTGACATATTCCTAGTTATTGGTTACAGTTTTAAGCTAGGTTTCAAAAACAGAAAGACAGCATTCTTTTCGTCTCTGTCTTGTTTACTCCTAGCAAGCAACAGAGCCAAGTTTCAATTGTATCACAAAACGACGGATCTTTAAAAGATTTGACCATCTGTTTATCATTATTTCCTTTAAACATTCAAATAGACAAATAATAATATTAATTCTGGTAATATTTATCCCGATTAACGTGATGTAGTTAAAAGAATAATCATAGGTAAGAAAATGTGTTAGTGGAACAGATAAAAAGACATGTGAATGGAACACATCAGACTTTTTTCCTTTCCAAGCACATATGTGCATACAATGTACACATTAGCTACAGAAAGTATTGTATTCCTACCAAAATCGGAGCCGATATTTCACCGAAAATGTATGTTTTGAAATCCCCGGAGTAAAAAAAGACTGTGTAGAAATATTTTAACTAAACATATTTTAACCTACAGACCACGGCAAAATAGCCCGAAAATTTTAAATTTTAAAATGATGGACACCGTTCGTGAAAGCTTACGCATATATTATACATTTTAATTATAGCGAGTAATAGAAAGAGAAGTGATTAAAAGTGTATGTGGTAGGCCACATAAAGTAATAGTTTTATAAGTTATTATGCAATGAATCATAAGGGTTATTATAATTTTGTTTTCACACAGAAACCTTGTGTAGGATAGAAGTTGGATAGGGAGTCAGACTGAACAATTAGTATTATTATAGTAATAGAATGTGGTTAAAGTGGAAAATTATGTCATAAACTGAGATGGAAGAGAAAATTACCAAATATATGGTATTCATGATGTAAAGGATACATTTAACATAAAGACATTCTAATAACTAAATAAATATGAAAACGATAGATTATATTTGAATATTATGCACTTTATCAAATGTGATTGTCAAAATAATTCAGACTCTACACAACTTTCAGCAAGATAAGGTTTAAAACCAACCGTAATTACGTATCCAGCTGGTCATGAATGACTCGTGATACAGCAAGCATTATAATTAAGTCTCCTTATTGTAAAATTTGCTGAATAATTGAGTAATTCACAATTGAGGACCGTTTTAACATAACTCAACAAACGCCATTTTTTTCGAAATGCAGGTTTTGACGGATACTAGTTAATTGAAATGAGAGGAAAAGACTGTACTTTTCATAACATCACACTCAATATTTCCGATTGAAAAGAGTGACTCAATGTAGAGCGTTTTCACGAAACTCAACAACTACATTTCTTAAATTTTCAAAAAACTCAACTTTGGGGAGGAAAAAGTTTTGGGCAAAGACTGGCATACTTAAAATTTAAAATCTATGGCAAAGATATTACAAAAGGTAAATTGCCTTTTAAAATTACAGATATGAAAATATTTACAAACAAAAAAACTTGAAATAGTCGTCTACATTGTTACGTACAAAACACATTTCTCTGCACCAATAGAAGTTGAATTCTTTAAGCCAAGGCAGATATTTCTGTAAAGTGCAACATCCTATGGTGAACCATGTCCGCAAGAAGACAGCTGAGGACGTGAAGAAGTTAATTAGTTCCTTCCGTAATGATTCAGAAGAGGGTAAAGTATTTTATGGCAAAGTTCAAAAAGGATGTGGCAAAGATTCTGACAGCAGGATGAATTATAATGAGGAACCATTGTATATTCAAATTTCATCGAAGTTTTTCGGTATATCAATAATTAACTTTGAACAAATTAGGGTTAAATGTCTTTAAATTAACCAGTTTTCAATTCAGCTGTATTTAAGCATTATTATAAAACACCTTAATGATTTTGTTCAGGTTTTTGCGAACTGTGAATGAAAAATAATTCAAAATTTTAAGTTATGTGCATTTAAAAAAATGGATATTTTGACTTTTGTAAAATTCTAAAGTTTTGTCGTATTTTTTTTTCAAATAAATAAAATTAAAAAAATTAGTTATACTGCCTATCAAAAAATTCATCTCATAAAGAGAAACACAAACATTTTTTCCAGTGTTATTTTTTCAAAAGCCTTAGATTTAACTAAAATAAAAAAGTACTTACGTGTTGTGGTCTCTTATTCCTTGCACAGTGATGTTGTATACGGTATACAATTAATTCATCACGCAAGTCATCATATCCTCCGCTTATGCATGCCTAGGAGAAATCGTTCTTATTTAAGATAGTTTCCTACAAAGTTCTGTAGAAAAAACCTGCAGCGCCATTGGGCAATCCATGCAAGTGAGTATGAGAGATGCAAAGTTTCTTTCGAATTGTGTTAGTTACCTGCCAATTAATTACCAAAGTCTTGTTGATATTCATAGCTATGACAGTCAAAGTATAAAATTGATTCTCGGTTGTTAGCGGTTGCAACAGTGCTGTCCAAATTAATGCTTACTATGTTAATATTATAATGAATGTCATTATTTAATGCAATTACCAGTTACGAGCTAACTTATGAAAATAGATATATGTTCATATCAGAAGTTTAAATTATAAGATACTTTATACTGCTAAGGGGCTTTATAATAGTCATTTGTTCTACCATTCATGAACCTACAACATTTTTGAACATATGAAGTGTTTGAAAAGCGAGTGGTCAGCGAGCTGATTTCACATTCTGATTTCACGTTCGATTCCCGGCTGGGGGGATTTTTCTTTAGCCAGAATTATTTCCTATCCCCCACAGAGTCTGAAAGTATGTATGTGAGAGTGAATGTTTGTATGTTTCAGGAAAATAAAGTATTTAAACCAAACGTATAAGAACCTACAGACAACGAGTTGTTTCAGGTGTGACCTTGGATGTTAAATGAAGCTTGTGTGCCTAAATGCATTTACATGGATTTTAATTAAAACAATAGTTACAGGAGATAATACCGCAACATCTAAGTTTTCAGCGTTAAGCGCTTGACCCCATCACTACGGTTGTCAAGTCAACCAATGAAAGGAGGATTACGTATTACAAAATGGCCAACGCCTACTAGAAATCTTCATTCAAGCACTTTTCATTATGCTGCTGAGTGAAAAAGCAAATACATACTGCACCGAATGAATTTATTGTTCCTACTTTCCGTTCAGCTGGTCATGCAGTGCACAGTGGTGATTCGCAAGAGCATCAAACCACTTGCTGTCTCTGCTTTATTCAAAAAGCAACCAGGTTGAATCGTGTGCATTAAAGGAATAGACACGTAAATATACGACACAAGCAGTTAGCAGGCTGAGGGCAGCCCGAGAGTGTTAGACGTGTTCCTATTCTTTAAGAAAACTTAACACACGACACGAGCAGTTGGCTGGCTGAGGGCAGCCCGAGAGTGTTAGACGTGTTCATATTCTTTAAGAGAACTTAACATACGACACGAGCAGTTGGCAGGCTGAGGGCAGTCCGAGGAGTATTAGACGTGTTCCTATTCTTTAAGAGAACTCAACACACGACACGAGCAGTTGGCAGGCTGAGAGTAGTCCGAGGAGTATTAGACGTGTTCCCATTCTTTAAGAGAACTTAACACACTATACGAGCAGTTGGCAGGCTGAGGGCAGTCCGAGAGTGTTAGACGTGTTCCTATTCTTTAAGACAACCTAACACACGACACGAGCAGTTGGCTGGCTGAGGGCAGTCCGAGAGGTGTTAGACGTGTTCCTATTAAGAGAACTTAACACACGACACGAGCAATTGGCTGGCTGAGGGCAGCCAGAGTGTTAGACGTGTTCCTATTCTTTAAGAGAACTTAACACACGACACGAGCAGTTGGTTGGCTGAGGGCAATCCGAGGAGTGTTAGACGTGTTCCTATTCTTTAAGGGAACTCAACACACTACACGAGAAGTTGGCAGGCTGAGGGCAGTCCGATGAGTGTTAGACGTGTTCCTATTCTTTAAGACAACTTAACCACGTCCTGAAAGGATTGTGGGGTTTGCAGGATTGCGGGTGATAATGAGGTTGGGAAGTTTTGCTCCTCAGCGGTTGGCAGTCATGGTGCAACGGCCCTTGTGCACCACTGGTGTAATGGTTTTGCAAAAATGTTTATTTTTTGGGTTTTAAATTTTGATGCCCAAGCACATCTTGCAGGATTGTAAGGAGCTTACCCGTAGTAGCTGTTCGAGGTACTCCTTCGTTACCGGGGATGCCCGCAACCCATGCGGGTAAGCCGGTGTCGCCTGAAGGGGCGCTTTCCGGGATTATAATCCCCAAGAGACCTAACGAGGGCGCCTCGATTGAATGGTAACCCTTCGTTGAATTATGTTGCCCGACACCAAATCTCGTCCTCCATGTATGGTAGACCAGAGGCTTCGTGCAGGTGTCTCGTAGGAAACCCAAGAGACACAGAATAGATGGCCCAAAGGCCATGTACCCGCTGAAGCAACAGCAGACTGGAGTCTACCGCAATGCCCCAGATCTCACAGGCGTAGATTAACAAGGGGACTATGAGAGCCCTCAAAAGGCGCAACTTAAGGGGAACCGGCATCATGCACTTCAGCATCAATGCCGGTTCTCCTTAAGTTGTGCCTTTTGAGTGATAAAACAAGCCACCTCTTATACCATTATTCTATTCGCTCATGTTCCGATTCTTAATGCAGTCCTTGCTTACATTTTCTTCAGTATTGCCCAGTTTTCAATTTCACTCACAAGCTAATATTCCTCTTATTCTAATAAATCGCGTCCTTTCCATCGTCCTCCATTCCTTTATTATTTACATAAACATTTTGTTAAACACTTCTCTTTTAAATAATCCCTTTATAGCCTCAATTTAATTCATTTTTACTCCGTTCATCGCGAGATTCATCAACGCATAAGCTTGCATTGCCGATATTTCAGGATTTTTTGCTCCATTTTTATTGTCATCTGAGACTGTCAGAAATATAGTTGTACAAGCAAGCTAACTACTGCATTTCTTATATCAGATAGAAAGTTGTAATCATTTTATCTTATTGCTGGAAGAATAATTATCTTCCTTTTTTGTCCGTTTGTTATGTTCTTAAAAATCGTTTAAATTCAGTATAATAGTCACAATTTGAAAATTTCTAGAACCCATTCTTATTTATTTAGGGTAGTATGAGAAAGTACCTTATTACGTCTGTGCTCAAGTAATCGATGTTCTCTACCTTCACAACGAAGAGGGAGTTTAGAACAGACTTTGCTGTAACAGTTTTATCTGTGCCACCAGACGGTATAAATTTGGAGGATAATAAAGGTATGTTTCTTAAAAGGAAAACGCTAGAAAAAACACTAGAACAATGTACATTTGTCTGTTGTCAGAATTGTGCAAAAGATGCTGCTGTCCACAGAATTAAAAGGGACTTCATAACTAATTTCATCCATAAAGTATAGAACAATGTTGTAGAGAAATTAATGGGAGAGACATAATTGTATTATATTGTATTTTTTTTTTTTTTTTTTAGTTTTCCCATATTCTGATAAGACAAATGCCGAGTAACTTTAAGCCCCATGGACCCCGAAATCATTTAGGCATCATGTCATAAAATTCGTTCATCGTCCGAATTAGCCAATCAGGTTAAAGGACATTAAGCTACGCAAAACAAAAGCATTTGAAAAAGAACCTTTATTATGCATTTGAACTTTTTTTATGCAACTACTATGAATATCTATAAATAAACTACATCAATAATAGCAGAGAATTCAACTATATATTTCGTTACCATGGTAATCTTTTGTTATAGAATTGATCATTTTTATGAAGATAACAATTTGATATACCTTTGATATATTATAAAACAAGTAGAGTATCATTTGAAATGTTTCAAAATACAATAAACTTACACAAAATGATAGCAGAAGTCGTTTTTTCTTTTGTGAAAAAGTTTATTTTACAATTCGCAATGGTTTTTTGTCTCTTTTTTTTTTTTTTTTTTTTTTTGCAGCAAAGAATATTTTTGTTTAGTTATAATAGACAATAGACAATTGCGTGACTCTTGCGCATCCCGGTCGTCTATCTGCAGATGAAAGGTGGTTATTTTTCGATCGGTGCATTAGCGCGTAACAAACTCAATAGCCACCTAACAAACCTATTATTTTCCCCTCCCCGCAGTTTGGGTAGCAGAAGCTCCAGAATTCTTTTCTTTGCCATTTTCAAATACCTTTCTTGCTTAGGAATTCTACCTTGTACACATTATCTATACATATAAGATTTATAGATACCTGATATATTATATATGTAGTATATATAAACATCATGTTAATGAATTACACTGAAATAATTTGCAAGATTGTGCACGTGACTGATATAAATAATTTGAGATCGCGATGCATGGTCCCCGGATAAACATAACGCAACTACATAGCGTTAAAACGTGTGGGTATCAGGTGCTGATAAGTCGGTGTTAAAGCGAAGCAGGTTAAAAAAGTGGTTTAGAATGCCTCTGAGACTGCTGCCCGAGTATAGAAATATCGATGTTTAGGGGTTCGTTAGTAGCGTTCTCAAGATTTAGCGTCGCAAAGATCTGTAAAATCTCAAACTAATCACCTGACGGTGTGATATTGACCATTCATTAACTATGTTCTTGAGTTATGTAGCCTACTCTGAAGGGGTTTTTCTAACTACGCTGCTGGCTTAATTCATAAGCCGGGAATCTGTTATTCCAAAGGTCATAAGTTCGATTCCTGTCATAGAATAAATGTTTTTTTTTTTCATTTTCTTTTTCTTTTTTTTTCTTTTTACTGGCACTTCAGAAACTTATAGCCGTTACTTCGAAATTTCAATAAACAGGCCATAAGTCTCCTATCTCAAATTACTTATTTAAGTAGTCTACATATTATGTGAAAATATTTCGGTATAGTTCATTAACGCCTGTATATATAATATATGTATATATAATATATATTCTATATTTATTTATATACTAGGGCCGCTTGGACAGTTAAATGCAGAGAGTTAGAATGTTACAAAACAAAGGAAAATGGTCAATGGACAGTGGACATTGGTAAGGCAGTTCAGTGTTTGAGTTGTAATTTTGGTTCGTGGATCACTTGTGCTGTGTTCTGAGTGTGTCCAGCAGTGATATAGCGTCATCCTCCGTGGTCTACGGGTAACATGCTAGCCACTGGTATTTAAGGTCACGAGTTCAAACCCGGCAGAGAGCATTGAACTTTGTTTGGGCTTAAAAATCTTAGCATGGCTTTCTGTGGAAGGTAAGTAAAGTCATAGGTCCTGTGTCAATGAACTCAAGCCCGATAAAGAGGCATCTGAGTAAAATTAGCGGTCTTAAAGTCAAATTAGGTTGAGTACCAAAATGATAAAGTGTATGTAGCATTAACTAGGTTCTCTTTGTTACTATAATAGACAGAAATAACTCGTATGTACACCCGTTGTTTTCATATACAGCAAACTGTTTGGTATGCTACACAATTCGAGAAATCTCGCACAAATATGCCTTATCTATGTGAAACTTGTTCACACCTAAGAAATCCGTAAGTCTGGATGAGTTCATTGACGCTAATGAGGGACTCAAGTCAGTTGTAGAACGAGGAAGCAGTAACGTTAACCAACGGGAAATGGAGTTGTGAACCAGAGCGTTATATAAGAAGAGCTAGAGGGGTCGAAATAATCCTCATTAGGAGGTACAGCAAAATACTAGGAAAAGAGAATATGCTTTGGTATTTAATTGGAAAGTAGAGGTGTACAAATCGCCTTGTTGAAATGTATGCCCTTTGTTACACAATATAATAATGTATTTGTCATGTTTCAAAATTCTAGCTTGCACGGTTACTTAAGTATTACTTTTGTTTTATGAAGTCTTGTATCAATACAAATTATTTATGCGATGTATTTTTAAAAATATTTAAAACAAATGCAGACCTTAGCGTTTGTAAGCTTCTAAAATTCTTGATTATTCAATTCTTAATGTTTATACTTTACTCTCCCATATTCAAAGTCGCGGATTGACGATGGATTTTTTCAGGTGTAAAAATTCTTAGCATGCCTTCCTTCGGAAGGGAAGTAAAACCGCTGGTCCCGTGTCGTAGATTTAAGACACGTAAAAGAACCTTAAGCTTGATAGAGTGGCCTCTGAGCAAAATTAAGCGGTCTTTCAGTCCCAATTTAGAATGGGACGCTGAGAACCACAGCAGTTAAAAAGTCTCCATAAATAACACGACATTTATACTTTTTTACTCTCCCATAAGTAGGTCTGGAAATGTACCTTGGGTGTATGAAGTTAGCATGGTAACCATTACACCACGGAGGGCGACCCATACGTAGGTCTGACACCCCCCTAAAAATTACAAGCCTAGGAGTGAGAAGCCTGTAGGGGAGCCAACGACAGGAGCGTGAGGAAGTGGATAATACGAAATGAATGCGAAATGGATGGTAGTAAAGGTGATGATGGATTAAGTAGCGGGAGAAACCGGAGGACCCGAAGAAAACCCGCCCAGACGCCGTTTAATCCACCACAAATCCTACAAGCGGCTGCTTGGGATTGAAACAGGGCCGTCTAGGTGGGAAGCGAGAGGTCTAACCACTTTGTCATGGCACTGCCATAGTTTAATATATTTCTAAATATTAAAGCAATATTTTTAAAACTAATAACTAGTTTTAATCTTATTGTTTTATAAGATATTAATATTTATTTCTCAAAATTGGAGCATAATTTTAAAAGATTATACATACTTTTCTGTAGTGTGAGTTTGAGAAGCGCTATGAAGTTTCTGAAACAAATAAAAAAAAAACACGATCCTGTAAAACAGTTTGAGTATAATTGGTCAAATATGTTTTGTGAGAAAATAAGATTTAAAGCTAGTGTTTGCGCATTTCTATATTATAGAGTACTTAATGGTCAATTTGGTTAAATTAGATATTTCATGAAGCAAAGTATAATTTTGACGAAACGGTACTGGAGCAAAATGTCATAAATATTGACACACCTTGACCTAATAAAACAGCGGTGGCACAACCATGGATTCAGCTATAGAAATCCCAGAAGTGAACCTTAGACGGGACAACTTGCACTCCTGTTCTATAAAGCGTGGAGTTACATTTTAATGTGTATGGCCTTCCACCGGAGCAAAAGGTACAAGTTGAGTTTTGTGGAATTAAGCTAATTTATTGGCTTTTCCACATATCTCCGCAGCCATACACTCCATTCAATTTATTTGGGAGGCAGTAAAAACATTCCTCGCATTCTTGGATGTACTTATTTGTATCAACCGATCTCTCCTCGACCACCTTAAGGCCGAGATCTCTTAATTCCATCATTTTCGCAGGAATGAGTACTAACTCCACCCTGAGTCTACTACAACCTAGCGATGTGCATTGGCAGGGGTAAACCTTTTGCCTACTTTGAGTACGCTACAATATATGCTTAGTTAATTGACACTTTAAATGCGGAAGTAGAAAAAGACTATATATGTGTTTTAAAGTGTAAAGTGAAGAATATTTCATGAAAAATATTATTTGTTTACCTTATACAGCCTTTGGTCAACGTTTTCAGATGCAATGCGATAATCACTTCTACTTTTTGAACAGAAATTTCAGCAAAATATAATCAGCTTCTCCTGAAGAACATTTCAATGACAACGAATAAGCAGAAATGTCATATTATTCGAAAATAGTAAGTAAAGCTTCTCATCTAACTTCAAATAACTAAGAGAGCTAGCATAGAAAACTACATATTTTGTTAAAAACTATATGCCTGTTGTTTTTCCTAATGCTGTATTTATTGGGAAACGCTGCCGCCATACGTTACGTTAGATTGAAGCCATTACCAACCACCAAAATTAGGCAATATAGGTATTTAACTTTTGCCATTACTTACATTTACATGTTCTAATCAGATACACCAGTTTCTGTAAAAGAGTTTATTATTTACTTAAAAATTATGTTACACATACTCAGGTCTAATCGCTGGCAGTGGCATTATTAACCAGGGTGTCACAAGCAAATTACGTGACTTTATTTTAGTGTGGGTATTACTGTGTTGTTCTCAAAACAAAATAAAGGGTTAGCGGCAAGGACTGATACGAATAAAATCTGAACTATTTCAAAAAAATTTGCTAGCATTATGTTTTCTTTAATTACTCACCATTTGCTGTGTATTTTACAGCAGTCTATAGATCCTTGAATAATAATAATAATAATAATAATAATAATCACCATCATAAAGATGATTGTGGTGATGATATAGAATTAATGTTTAGTGTCATCAGCTCCAGTCATGAAAACGTACACTTTTTAACAACATATGCTATTCTGTCAGTTACTTATAGATAATAGGCCTTAAGCATTACAACATTTTAATTAACTTTACATAATTCAGCAGAAAAAGAAAAAATAAACTAATCTCTTCGTTTCCTCCACACCAAAAATAATTATTTATAATCATATATCTATTATAAATTTTCTGTTGATTGCAGTAAATGCATTTAATCAATGTAGCAGACCAAACGACGCCATAACGCTCAGTAAAATCTGCGGTTATCAAAGTCTGTGTGAAACTGCACACTGCTGACTTGGTAAAATGTTTTTTCTATATGCTGATTACACAGAAAGAAATTTACAAAGGTAAAGGTCATTACTACAAACAAATTTGTATTACAAGACTTTGATTTCATGCAACGCTCATATTACTTTTAGATTTTACGCACAACTGCGAAAATAAGGTCGACCAGGCATGTTTTGGGCAGTAGTCATAATATAAATTAAACATATGGCAAGGATTTTGTTAAGTACTAATGCGGAAACTGCTAATGCTAGTTCTGAGTGTACTGCTCAACTGCACTGCTTCCGTTGAATTCCTGTACTGACACCCACGTCCTAATATACAGTCCCGGTGCTGGAGCCTTCATATTAGTTCCTTTCGCTGGTCGCTAGAAGCGTATATTACTAGACAACATCTAATCGGAGAAGTCCGCTAAATTTCCCTTCGGACAATGCATTCAATTCAACGTCGTAGTGGCAAAATATATACAGAATATCAATGAACTACACAGAAATAGTTTGGGAGATTATGCACGTGACTGATATAAGTAATTTGAGATCGGCGATGCATGGTCCCCGGATAAACATAACGCAGCTACATAGCGTTAAACGTGTGGGTATCAGGTGCTGATAAGTCGATGTTAAAGCAAAGCAGGTTGAAAAAATGCTTTAAAATGTCTTTAAAACTGCTGCCCGAGTATAGAAATATCGATTTTAGCAGCTTGTTACTAGCGTTCTCAAGATTTAATGTCGCAAAAATCTGTAAAATCTCGAAATAATCACTTGACAGTGCGAAACCGAGCATTAACTACGTTCTTGAGTTATGTAGCATGCTTTGGAGACTTTTTTTCAACCGCTTTGGCGGTTTAATGCGTAACGGTAGAAGCTGCCTTCCCAAAGGTCATGAGCTCAGTTCCTGTTCAAAAGTAAATTTTTTTATTATTATTTATTATTATTGCCGATATACGTGGCGTATTGGCACTTCAAAAACTTATAGCCATTACTTCGAAATTTCAATAAACAGGCCATAAGTCACCTATCTGAAATTACTTATTTAGGTAGTCTACAGATTCTGTGAAAATATTTCGGTATAGTTCATTAACACCCTGCTTATATATACATTAGCTGTAACAACACCACTCCCCAAGGTAGAAGCCAGGGCGTCAACATGCATCTGGATAACCCAAATGGACTGTACAAAGATCGGGAACCAGCAACCTAAGCGGAAAATGTCAGTGCCAGAAGAAAACAAGGTGGGTAAGGAACCACAGCCGAAGAAAGAATGAGAAGGTAAGAACAAAACACGCGTCGCAGACAAACTTTACTGTACAATGTTATATTTGTAGAAACAAAATGAAAACAAAATAGGTATAAGCATGCTGACTAACGCCATTGTAATAATAGAAATATAACAAGAAATATTAACCACAAAAAATATCAAATCATTTACAAAGAACACACACTGAATAAAATTGTTGGAATTAATAAAACGATATGGGTGTACCTTAAGAATTCGGTGTAGTTTGTAGTTCTTGAGAGCATAAGCAGTGCCGCAAAATGTAATTTCACGAAACCAGGTTCCTATGGTTAACCACACCAGTAAATTCAGGCTTTACTAAAACTTACCCCACCAGAAACAATGCGTGTAGCAGAGAACATAAAGCGGAAGAACACGAAGTACACAAGAAACATAACTCAAAACACACAAAAAGCGGACTACCAACCAACAAAGTAAAGCCCATAAAGAGGACCGAGAAAACAAACATCAAAATCACATAAAGGAAACAAAACATGTGTCAAGCAAATTGACGAGAACCCGAATCACTAAACAGGTTGGTATCCAAACGTAGGCTAATCTGTTTCCCAAGGTTCTGGGTACAAATCCGGCGGATAGCGATGGATTGTTTGGGCGTAATAATCCTTAGCATGGCTTCCTTCGGAAGGGAAGTAAAGCTTGTGGTACCCTGTAGTAGATTTATGGTTCCTAAAAGAACTTTTAGCCTTATAAGCCAAATCCAATGGTAGTTCACGCCCAATATAGAGAACCGCAACAGTTAAACTGGGTCCATAACTTAAACTCATTTAATTCTTTTTAATCCAAACTTACTCCTGTATGCTGTGTTAAGCCAGGAATACGAGTAAATAAATTAAACGACCCGGATCGATGGAGCCTTTAACTGAGTTTTAACGGCTACCGAATCATAATCTTGCAGATGCAAATAAATGTTATTAGGCACTTTTTATACCCAAAGAAACAAAGCGCCAACTAACGACCATTCCGACATAGAGGGCCTGAAAGCACATCCAAGTCCCCTTCACGAAAAGTGGCGCTCCTGTCTTCAGTATTGTAGATAGTTCCCGCCGCTAAGGCTCAGAATATAACGTTTACACTACCGATATGAGTGTTGCGAAACTGCTGCATCACTTCATATAGGTATTTGCAAAATATCTCACCAAGCTTCCAGCTTTTAGCCAAAGGGAAATTAGCAAAAAAGTAAATATAAACTTAGCCCTCCTGGGTAGTGTGGTGGTAGCGTGTCTACCTCATATTCAACAGGTCGTGGGTTCGAATCTCTCTTAGGGTGAGCTACACGGATAAGGTTCTTTTTTTTTCGGGGTTTTCCCTTAGCCTGAGAAGACGAATGTCAAGTAACTTTAAGCTCCATGTATCCCGAGATCATTTGAGCATCATATCACCAATTTCATTCATCGTCCGATATGACCAACCAGGGTAAAGGACGTTAAACTAAATATGTATATATAAACTTGAATAGAGTATTCCTAATAAGCTGCGTGTGATGTACTCAGGATGTGGTGAAAACCGGAGGACAACTTTATGCTAATGTGTTTGGTAATGACATGAAATTGAAATACTTTTAAATTATAACTGACCGGTTCTGCCGGAAAAGATGTCGGATAATCTCAGGATTTGTTCACCAATTTGATGTCCCACTTAAATAATAATTATAAAGTGACAGCGCAAACCTACGAAATGTTATCTGTTGCCAAAATCTGATGAAGGGCAAAAGAAGGAGCAGCCGCGCCGTGGCCGAGTGGTAGACCACTTGCCTCTCACCTAGATGGCCCGAGTTCTATTTGAAGCGACCGCATGTGAGATTTGTGGTGGACAAAGCGGTGCAGGGGCGGCTTTTCTTGGAATTTTCCAGTTTTCCCCGTCATCGCATTCCACCGGTGCTGCATCTCCATTCCATGTATCACCAGTGTCATTGCCTGCGGTGTCACAAGTAGTAAAAGTGGGAGTTAAAAACGATGAACTAGACAAATATATATAACATAAATTCTGTGTTTTAACGTGCTCTACATTTTTCTTACAGTAAGTTTTTTGTCCATTTCTTACGGTTTAGCAGTTATTCAAAATTCCGTAAAATAAATCCAGGCTAAAGTGCCTTTCAGAGGCTATTTCCATAAAACTCAAGATATAGTTTTATTGTCAGTTAAATATATTTAATGTACGATCTTTTAATAAAAATCGTTAAAGCCATTTTTGAGAAAATCAAAATTTTGGAAAAAAGTTCATGTAAAGGGTATTTGGGGTGGGGATTTTTCTCAAAGCCTTCGTGTCGCATCCTTGGAAGATACTAAACTTAAATACCAAGTTAGGTATTTTACCAACTTTTCGTTTTTGAGTTATGTGTTCACAGACACAAGGACACACACGGATCTTTTTCCGAAAATGCTTTATTTTAGATAAAGGCGACCCTAAAACATATATTTCCGGTGAAATTTCGGTATCGAATTTTTGGGTCGAATGCAATAGCTTCTCTATACACTATGTACATACTAGTATAGAGGAAGTAAAACTATAGATATAAGCATTGTGTATGTAATAATAAAAACACAGAAAGAAGCTGTGAATCCTATCATTCAAAAACACAGATTTTTTATAGTTCGTAATTAAAGTTTGTACATTAATGAATTACTGTTGTGATTATTAAATACCGCTGTTTCTTTATTGAAAACTCAGGTGTTAATAACGACAAAATACGGAATACAAAAGCATTCATATCAATACCAATAATACAAAGAGAGAACACATTCATGTGAGAGTATGTTTTTGCGTATATGTGTGCATTTTAATCTCTCAAGACTAAAGTTGGTAAATATTTTTCCACTGAAAGTTCTTATTCACTCTAACGGATATGGTCTATAGTGCACCTGCAAATTTTAATTCATAAATTAATAATACCTAACATCTACTAACACCATTGAGTTATAAAGCGCCATGGAGAAAGAAATATTTGTTCTTTTTCAAAGAAAGAACACGTAAAATAATACAAATGTCGCGGACATTTTATTCCAAGTAGTATGCAGAGCCAACGCCGTACATTTATTACCGGACATGGCAGGCCGGTAATGTAATGGGAATGATACAACGTTACAAGGGGTACTCAGTTACGAGTTGCAGCTCTTTAAGTGTAGAAATAAGTTTGCGATGATTCGTAAAAACACTATGAGTACTTTCATCCCATATAATTAATGTATTACTGAATACAGGCAATGATTGGTTACACAATAATATTTGCATACAGGTTTCATACTAATACAAAACAGCATATCTATTTTGATAAAACAACTTTTCCACTTTATTTCCTTGGCAGAGGAAGTGTATGATTGTTAATCATCAATAATTGTGCATTTTTCATTGCACTTTCTGTCTTCCACTCTGTTTATTCTTAAAATTAAGGTTTTAAGGTTTTTAATCAATAATGTCCCACTGTATGTTACATATGTCTTCATCCATTCGTTCTCTATCATTCAATTTCCTCCCGAAGCATTTCTGTTGACACAGTACGCGAAACAGCAATTATGCATCCGCGGAGAAAAAAAATCCTTATTTTGTTATGATACACCTGTGCTTTTAGATTACCCATGAAAATAAACTACGGATATGAGGTCTGGGGAAGGGCGAAGCCAGGATTTAAGCCCGCCGCGGTCATTTTACGTACTTCGCTCTCAGCCTTCACAGCATCAGCAGTCGCCCATGAGCAAATCGAGAAGCCGCCGGAGACAGACACCGCCAACGCCGACCCAGTCTCAGGCCACAGTCACCGCCGAGCCTCAGCCAGCCACACCTCACCTTAGAACAAGCCTTGCAGCCACAACACACACCTTCAGCCTCCTCAGAATCAGACCAAGCAACGCAGTCACATCACACCTCCTCAGCCAGCCACACCTCACCTTAGAACAAGCCTTACAGCCACAACACACACCTTCAGCCAGAATCAGACCAAGCAACGCAGTCACATCACACCTCCTCAGCCAGCCACACTTCACCTTAGAACAAGCCTTGCAGCCACAACACACACCTTCAGCCTCCTCAGAATCAGACCAAGCAACGCAGTCACATCACATCTCAGCCAGCCACACCTCACCTTAGAACAAGCCTTGCTGCCACAACACACACCTTCAGCCTCCTCAGAATCAGACCAAGCAACGCAGTCACATCACATCTCAACCAGCCACACCTCACCTTAGAACAAGCCTTGCAGCCACAACACACACCTTCAGCCTCCTCAGAATCAGACCAAGCAACGCAGTCACATCACATCTCCTCAGCCAGCCAAACCTCACCTTAGAACAAGCCTTGCAGCCACAACACACACCTTCAGCCTCCTCAGAATCAGACCAAGCAACGCAGTCACATCACACCTCCTCAGCCAGCCACACCTCACCTTAGAACAAGCCTTGCAGCCACAACACACACCTTCAACCTCCTCAGAATCAGACCAAGCAACGCAGTCACATCACATCTCCTCAGCCAGCCACACCTCACCTTAGAACAGGCCTTGCAGCCACAACACAAACCTTCAGCCTCCTCAGAATCTGACCAAGCAACGCAGTCACATCACACCTCCTCAGCCAGCCACACTTCACCTTAGAACAAGCCTTGCAGCCACAACACACACCTTCAGCCTCCTCAGAATCAGACCAAGCAACGCAGTCACATCACATCTCCTCAGCCAGCCACACCTCACCTTAGAACAAGCCTTGCAGCCACAACACACACCTTCAGCCTCCTCAGAATCAGACCAAGCAACGCAGTCACATCACATCTCCTCAGCCAGCCACACCTCACCTTAGAACAAGCCTTGCAGCCACAACACACACCTTCAGCCTCCTCAGAATCAGACCAAGCAACGCAGTCACATCACACCTCCTCAGCCAGCCACACCTCACCTTAGAACAAGCCTTACAGCCACAACACACACCTTCAGCCAGAATCAGACCAAGCAACGCAGTCACATCACACCTCCTCAGCCAGCCACACTTCACCTTAGAACAAGCCTTGCAGCCACAACACACACCTTCAGCCTCCTCAGAATCAGACCAAGCAACGCAGTCACATCACATCTCAGCCAGCCACACCTCACCTTAGAACAAGCCTTGCTGCCACAACACACACCTTCAGCCTCCTCAGAATCAGACCAAGCAACGCAGTCACATCACATCTCAGCCAGCCACACCTCACCTTAGAACAAGCCTTGCAGCCACAACACACACCTTCAGCCTCCTCAGAATCAGACCAAGCAACGCAGTCACATCACATCTCCTCAGCCAGCCAAACCTCACCTTAGAACAAGCCTTGCAGCCACAACACACACCTTCAGCCTCCTCAGAATCAGACCAAGCAACGCAGTCACATCACACCTCCTCAGCCAGCCACACCTCACCTTAGAACAAGCCTTGCAGCCACAACACACACCTTCAACCTCCTCAGAATCAGACCAAGCAACGCAGTCACATCACATCTCCTCAGCCAGCCACACCTCACCTTAGAACAGGCCTTGCAGCCACAACACAAACCTTCAGCCTCCTCAGAATCTGACCAAGCAACGCAGTCACATCACACCTCCTCAGCCAGCCACACTTCACCTTAGAACAAGCCTTGCAGCCACAACACACACCTTCAGCCTCCTCAGAATCAGACCAAGCAACGCAGTCACATCACATCTCCTCAGCCAGCCACACCTCACCTTAGAACAAGCCTTGCAGCCACAACGCACACCTTCAGCCAGAATCAGACCAAGCAACGCAGTCACATCACACCTCCTTATCCACCACCAGATCTCCTACACCTACCCCGCAGATAGACCTCTCCTCGCTGCCGCGCTTCTGGGCAGTAGTGCGCGGAGTTCATCGGCCGCTTCCGGATGGACTACTTTCCAACGCTTCGTTGGGCTTCCACACCACCAGAGGATCATCACCAATGGTTATATTGGAGTTTTGCAGGTACCAAAATCATTAGAGAGGGGCTCGCGTGGATTAGACTAGTTGCATGGAGGAGCACGAAAATTTCTGACGAAAATGGTACGACAATCTGTCCCATTTACGAGAAGGAAGAGTCGTGGACTCACATCTTGGCAAGATGTAGGGGTACGGAGGAATGGCGGGAAACATATTTACCGCGAGTCCTTACCACTGCGAATGTAAGGCTAGAAGCATGTTGGACATTACTGGCAGGCACGGAAAACATGGACGGGCTAGGTAAATTTATACTTAAGGCAAGACAGCTGAGATCTGAGGAGGCTGCCAATAGAGAAGGAGGGGGGGGGAGGAATAAGATCAACTAAACAAAAGTGACTACAATGTGCTACATACATATATATTATGTTATACTTAGGTCACTGATGTGCTATGGTTTTATATATTGTGTATATATTATGTTTATATATTTCTTTTAAGTGTAATTACCTATTATAAGAGGGTGCATTTATGAAGGTGTACTCTGTGCTGTAAATTTAAATTGCTATATTTGAATATGTTTGTATTCTTATTTTCGGGTTCACTCATAATTCTTTATTGTTGTTTTACTGTTGCTTTTGACTGTGTATTGCCTTTGTCTTTTTTCGTGTTTACTCTTTTAATTCTTTGTTGTTGTTGTTTTAATGTTGTTTGTAATGTGTATTACGAAAGCACGTACGTCTGTGGACCCGTGCAAATGTTGAAATTCTATGTATGATATTGCTACATCATTCATTCATATTGGAGTTTTGAGATGAGACGAACTATGGCGCCGCCACTTATTTTGATCTCAAGAAGCTTGAGAGTTTGTTACCTTCTCAAGTTAGCACATAGTTCATAGATAGAGAGGAGAAGCATTTATTTCACGCAAACATTCGATTCAAAGATTTCACCAAAAATACATGATTTATGCTCCTCTATCCAAAGAAGAGCATTTTTAGAAAAAGGTCTGTGTGTTCGTAAGTCTGTGAACGCTGTAGCTCAAAAACGAAAAGTCAGTAGAATACCAAACTTTGTATTTCCAAGTATGCGACAGGAATATTTTGAGGAAAATCAAACTAGCCTTTACATGGAAAGGATATCGTAAATTTTGATTTTCTCAAAAACAACTCAAACTATTTTGATTAAAATGTCGCAAATTAAAGAAATCTACATGACAAATAAAATATATATAATTAATTTTCTGAGAATAGCCTCTGAAGACCTCTTTATTGAGGATGTACTTTTGTAAATTTAGCATAAGTTGTAGAGTAAGATGTAGACAAAAACCTGTAGAAAAATATCCAGCTCGTTGAAACATATAATTTATGGCATATACATTTTTCATGTCCTTGATCATATTTGATATATTTCATGTTATTAGATTTAGTTTTAAAGTACTTGAACTATTTTCAACCCTGGCAACACATAGAAACAGATTTCTAATACATGGCAACTAGTTTTTAAAAGATTTGACTCTCACTTCAGCCTAGTGTATTCCTTTATTTCTTTTCTGCTTACAAGAAAGCAAGTCATGGGCCATTTCTGCTAATGTTTATCTTGATTAGCATAAAGTAAATAGAGGAATAAGGCTTCTTAACAATAATTTGTTACAGAGATGTGGAGAAAGTCATGTAAGTGGCTGTTTTACGCATTTTGAGTTCTATAAAAAGACATGGATCTATGGTTGAGTAATGTTTGTGTAATTGTAAAAGCTAAACACAACGAATATTCAATATATACATTCAACTCCTTAAATTTTAATTCATTTTTATAATCTTTCCTTCACACATATGATATTTTATGTACCATGTAGTTATTAATTTGTCATTTTTGAGAAATATTTCTCTAACATACCGTCGCTTAAATCTCATTTTCCAGTTTTGGTTGTGTTTTGTTTAAAAATGTGCATAAAATTTAACGTGTATGGCATTTAATCCTGGTTTCCGTTTCGTGTGATATTCTACTCGCAGACTGACAACAAACCTGAAGTCTTTTCGAAGTAGTTTATTTAAAATGACAATGATTTTTCGTAAATATTGTGCATTTAACTTCTTAAATAGACATTTCATATAGCTTGGGATATCTATAATAATTCAATAAAATTATAATAGGCAGAAATCAGCTTATATTCTCCCCATTTTTGTTTTTCTGTGATAAGTGAAATGTACTGTGGAAAACGAAAAAGAGGCAGCAATCTTCCAACTCTTAAGAGTCTAAGATGTATTCAAAAGTTTTTCATGGAGAAGCTTCACTCAAAGCTTTAGTGGCTCAAGTGCTTATCTTCAAAGAAAATCAGACATAGAAGGGGATAGAGTGAAGAGATCCCTATAGACCAGCTTCTCTGCTTGGTTTTCCTAAAGGTTCGCACTTAACCAACCGTGGTACAGGCACTGTTTCTTTACAAGCATGAAGCTTACTTGATAAATAAAGGTACGAAATACACAAACCGTACACGACTGCTGGGCACCAAACGACTAATATAGCTAACTGCACCCATATAATGGTCATTCACATTGGTCCGGAAAAACCCATACTGCTTCCATGGAAAAGAAGATTTTGGACTATAAATCTGTTACTAAGGTTACACTGAAAATACTTCTTTAGAGGCCCCTCTGAATGAGAATAAATAGATTCTGCACATAGATTAAGGTTTCGTGAGTTGACATCTGTGAAGTTTGACCAAAAATTGTGAAAAATTAAAAAATCCTTTTGTTTCATAATAATGTGATTGAAATTTTAAACTTTAAGAGAATATACCGGTTTGCTCAGCTAGCACAGTTAAACTATGAATCAGCTGAGGCTATAAATGGATAGGCGCATGCTTATTCATAGGTACTTCCATCTTTAAACTTCCTTCTCGTAAACTATTTCAAACTCTTTTTCATACTCAAAATCTCCTATAGGACACAATTTTGCACTAATTTGTTTGAAAACTTTTCCTGCCTTTCAAAAGCACATTAAAGAAGACTATAGTGTTACTATTTTTAAATAAAGCTACAATTTAGTAAAATAACTTATTAATTTTTGAAAAAAGAACTTTGGAGTTTGCGAAATGTAATACATTTTCTAAACCAATAAGGCTTAATAAAACTAATATTATTACAGTTCCATTACTCATTTACTGTAAAACTGGAACTTACTTCGTAAATATGTTCATAAATGCTTATGTGTTTAATTTCAATTACAGCAGTGAATTTAGGAAGTACAAAATTATCATTTAAATAACCATGCCAACTAGGAATTTGATACATGGTAAAAATATCAGTACTATTGTATACAACAACTGGGATAATTTTCAATAAGATATCTAACAAATTGTAAATTCTCCAAATGTCATAGATGCAGCATGAACTTATTACAATAGAACACAACAGCACTCAGACCATGTGACTGTTACCGGTTGGGTCTGTGTGGTGACAGCCGCACTGTACGTTCGTTTTTTGGATTAAATTTCATTTTGGGACTGTACGGTTTGGAAAATAAGGACACAACCCGGAACATGTTACGTAAGAAATAGAGAATAAAGATAGGAAGGCACTGTTGATGATAAGTGCCTATACATATTTTTGGTTGTCACGCAAACGCTCCTTTGTGAAAACCGATGTTTGTGTAACTATTTTGCTTCGCTTTCGTGTCCTTGTGAGTCTTTTTTTTTTTTTTATGTAGTTTAACATCCTTTAACCTGGTTAGTCATATCGGACGATGAATGTAATTGATGAAATGATTTTGGGGTCCATGGAGCTTAAAGTTACTCGACATTCGTCTTCTCAGGATAAGGGAAAACCCCGGAAAAAATCTTATCCACGCAACTCACGACCTTTTGAAAGTGGGGCGGACATGCTACCCCCACACTACCCATGAGGGCTTTATGAGTCTTATAGCTCTGTGCTATTGTTGTTAATACAAATTGAACATGTGTTGTTTTTATTGCTCTCCCTGGACTTTTAAACTAAAGTAGCATGCAAATTGCCTTCATTTTCAGATGGAAGAACTAGGATTCCTTTATTAATTGGAATGAACTAGAAAAGCAAACTTTCTCCAAACTTCAACCGTCCTATACAGTGATTGTTTAACCACCACAACCACTAACAGCACTATGGAACAATACTCTTAATTTTCAACCGTTATATTTTAGAAGTTTTGGTAAATATCGTTTCTTCTAATACTCCCATGTTCGTTATTTACATGCAACCCGAAGGCTATTACTAGTTCCAGATAGATTTTTCCATTCACTCTAAATATTCTCGGGCTTCTACGTCGTCAGCAAATCTTCATGTCTCTACATTTTCAATATATGTTTCTTCCAATTATTTTTGTTTAATTTTCGTAATATCTTAAGTTTTATACAACTGTGGGGGTATGATATGATATATCTATTTCGTTCTTTCAAAAATACAGATATTATCATTTTTTGCGGTTGTTGCCATTCATTTGTATTTGCAGTCTTATTTGGTGTCATCTCTTCACGCTGTTCTGAATTATAATAGAGAGATATCAGACAATTACTGTTGTATAACATTATTAAAATGATATTATATAACTTAATTTAAACCATATTTAAATCTTCTTTAAGAAAATATTTGGTCTGATGCATGAGACACTTTATCATTTAAGCCCTGAACTTCTGTATGCCAGGTTATTAATTAGAATACGTTTTAAATTATTGCTGAACTCACTCATACATCTTCTAAAATGATAACATTACAAAACTTTAAGGTGAATTTAAGAGTAATAAACTTTGTTTATTAAAAAAACAATACATTTTGAGATTTTACTTTTTAATTGGTTCCGCTTGTCGCTAACATTGCAATAACATGGATATCCTGAGATAACATAGCGAGACAGCTCCACGTGTGCGGCTCTCAACATGTTCCGGGTTCTATTCCCGGCGATCACTCACTCTCACCGTAGGGTTTTATAGTTATCCTCTATTCGATAAGACGAATATTTGGGGTTGTTTCATTCCCTCTCATTTCATTTCCCTTTGGTGTTTTATGTGTGCTCTCAGGTGCTGCAGAGCCGTCAAGCTAGACATATTGCGTAAATGCTTGTGCTCTGGAAACAGTTTTCCTCGTGAACGACATATGCTCTGCTGCCATGATCTTGCGCTGCCCTCCTGAGATTGCTGACTAAAGGTGCGCGGGTGTTCAAGCTTGGAAACAGTACCTCTGCGCGTCTTTCTGGCCTGCTTGTCCTCCGTTTCTTTCGCTTCAATTGCGCCTCACGGGGGCGGGGGGGGGGGGGAGGGGGTAGAGCCCCAGTATTCCATAACGGTTTCACAGTTAAGTAGCAGTCATTCTTACAATTCTTTACTAAGATAAGAGAAGCGCATACGCGTATATTGGCCATTAAGCATGAAGTGCTGACATTTTATATCTTTGTGCATTCGTTACAAAGAAAGTAAAAAATTCTATTTGCAAAATACATGATCACCTGTTGCCTAATGAGCTGAAAATCCATTCCTGCAATTTCTCGGAAATAATTATTTTTGTTTTTTATGTAATACAAATGTGAGAGTTTGTAATACAAATGCAGCCTAATTCAGTTGTGTAGTGATTTATTGGTTAAGGTTCAAATATTACCTTCCTCTTGCCCACGTGGTTTTAATACCATAGGTCTTACATTATTCTAAAATATAAAGGAATTAATTATGCCGCTTTCATAATTTATGATTTCGTCTTAAGCTTGATTTTCCGAGATGCTTATCTAGTTAAGAAACTTTCGCTATTTTTACCTTACAGGAATACAGATAACATTAGATGGATTCCCTACTTGTGAAGAATTACGTTTCCGGATTTTATCCTTTAGGTGTAAGTAGAATATCTTACATCTTCCTTACTGGTGAAGAATTCCCGCACCGATTTTCAACCTTCTGGACTGCAGGTAGGGTATTCTATAAATTTCCTATTTTGAGGAATTCAGTTTTCATTTTTAACAGCTAACCATTTGCAGGTAGAATAATGGCAGATAACTATGGAGTACATAGTATAATCCAGGCTATAACACGTACAACATAACGTTATATCAAAGAACCACAAAGATACTGTATGAAAACACACAGCAGATTCTTTTCTTGGTAATTTACATTTTGTTATTTCCATCTAAAAGATTTCACTTTTCTTTTTCTTCTTCTTATTTTTCACAGGACAATAAAAACGCCTCGGTGATTATTATTATTATAAATTAGAATTACCACTTGTAGCTTCTGCAATCTTAAGAACCGTTAAACGTCCTGCTGGCTGAAACGTTAAGAAATTCTTATTTTATTTCTATGTTATGAGATTCCTTTAATATGAGCTTCGCAAATTCTTTCCTCGTTTTTATTAGTTTTATTTAGGCCCACTTTGTCTTTTTCTCTC